>OENT01003751.1:0-10740 GCA_900239685.1 Rotaria macrura | reverse complement strand
CAAACAACCAGATACTGTTTATTTTATTAGAAACTTTTATCGATTTATTTGCTCAGTAAACAATGAAATGCTGTTTTTTCCCTTAGTAACTGGGAGACTACATTCTAATTTTTTCAGTGGATGCACAATTAAAAACAATCTATGTACGTATGTTTGAAACAAAGAAAAATGAATCAAAGCTAGCATTAAAAATTGCTCCCAACCTCTTTTTCGTAGAAAGGGTTTCAAAACATCTGCTTCTAAAAATCCGCCCAATTGCTCTAAATAATTAAATTAACAGAAACTATATGTATTTCTCATAAGGAATCGTTCACAATCGCGTTGACGTCTGTTACATTCCGATGACTAAGAGAAATCGTTGAAAAACTCTTCTAGTTCTACTACTGCTTTGGGAGAACCATTATTTTCATCCCTTAAAACCCTCCAAAGTGAAGCAAATCGTACAGAATCAGAATCAGATGGGGGGGAGGTACTTTGGGCTTCAAGTATATGGGTTTATCTAAAAATCGATTTTCTGATGCTGGGAGGCTCCCAATTAATTATTATATGACTAAACTCGATATGTGATTCTATTTTGAGGTGTAATATTTCTATAATACAAGACGCTTTCCATGAAAATTAGTGAAAGTCAGCTTTTTTATTTACCGCTTAAAGTAGTGGCTGTCTAATGAGGACAGCCAGTCTGAGTCTTTATCAAATAGATATTTTNGAACCAATACTCCTTCTCGTCCAGAAACTCTTCGTTTTCTAAAATAGAAGATTCAGACCCTTCTACTAATATGCTAAGCTTGCATTATATGCTGCTCAGTTTGTGGACCTTTTATTCGGTCGTACTCCTTTCTACAAGTGTTAACTAAAAACATATTTTAGAAAACCAACCATTTAAACAGTTTTGGAACGGTTTCAAACCCATAGACCAGCAGACGCAATACATACTCGTATACAGACCGGCTCCACGTTCTGGCCAGTACTGGACCAGATGGATCAATAATTCGTACCAGTCCCATCTACATATGGACTTCATCAACAAACTTAGAGAAGAGAAAGAAAAAATGTTGAATGGAAACACGTGCTGCTTTTTTCAGGACAGTCTGAAATACTCTTAGACAATCTGCAATAAGAAGATGGTACTGCTGAGCACTTACTAGCATTAACATATGAGGACACCAGCAAGCTAGTAGAAATATACAAATTATGTACTTTTGTTTTATAGTGGCTTTTATTCATATTGTAAGAAGGGTTATAGGGTTATCACTTCGACAGTCAATCGTTTTGAAGATCCATTGATGATCATCTTCTTGATTTTCAAAATAGGTTTGTACAGCTCAGACTCATACGAACGTGAAAGTGAACTGCATATCCCTATCTTAAAGGTAGACATATTTGATCGTGGATACATTGGGTGGAGGTGTGGCTACTAGTAAATCTGTGTGCGTTCTGAAGTATCATCTTAAATAACTAATCCCAAATAAAAAAAATGAGTCTTGCAGAAAAATTAAACCCCGAAAAAAAGAGTTCCGGTAGCTTCTCAGTTTATTCCTTTACTCGTGGATAAGCAACTCTTGTACGTATTCGACGGTCGATGGGAGACCGAAAGTCATGAATACTGTTGCAAAAATAGTTTTCGACAACTTAGCGGTACAACATTCATTGAAGATCCTTATTGTATATTGACTTATTTGCACTTATCAGAAATACCAACTTATGTGAACAATGGTTCATTACGGTCTTCGAGATGGATTGAACTCACAGTTTTTTTTGAAGGGCATTTCAGGGAGCTAAATCTTGAAGGGCTAATTCTAATTAGATCTATACCAACGATTGTTTCACAAAAATGCGAACTGGACTCATTTTATTAATATGATTAGCATCTGTGCGATGTGTACAAGAGAACTGAACGAAGAAGGTTTTTGCAAGTGAAATACTTGATGAAAGAAGACATGTCCAGATTCTTTCTTCTCATACTAATCGAGAGCGACATGAATCAATAATCCCATATTAGTCAAGTTCCAGATCGTGGTTCATAGCTTTTGTGTCTCTGTTCAGAAAATAAGAACAACAAATAAGTTTTCTCTGTTTCGAAATCGATTGTCACTAGGTTATGAAAGTTCACTGTTCTAAGAGCTGGTACTTGTTCAGAGAACTGGATACCAAAGTAGTGCAGATCGTTTAAATAGAACTATCTATGACACCCATGTACCTAAAACTAACTGGTCAACAGCTCTAATTCTTTTGAAAAGAACTGGCGATTGATACCGCTTCTCAGTTCTCAGTTCTGGAACTGTAACAGTTCTAATTGTCATAAAACCAGCAACGTGAAGAAGCATACACGTTAGTAATGAACAAATTCATTTCATACACAAGCCAGTTATTAGATTTGACTGGATTGACTTAATTTGTATTTTTTATTCCAGAAACATAAATTGTTGATATTCAGTACCACAAGTGGTCAGATTCGTTCAAATTTTTCGCTGCATTAGCTTAGTTTTATTTGTTTTATTACTCAGTACTATCAAAGTTCGATGAATACCCAAAATCACTTGAGGGTTTAATAGGATTATGTCAAAACTGCAAACAAAAATCAACGTGTGATGAGATCCCATCAAAATCTTAAACTCGTTTGCATATGTGGACAAGTTAAATATTACTGTGGAATAGAATTGAGAAAGTCAGGATACGCAACACAATACTTTGGTAGGATTTTGATTGCTGCGTTACCGAAAATCTACAGTTTGTTTCGGACTATAGAAATCTAAATGAAGCTGAATCTTGTCAACGTTACATCCAATTCCAGTCAAATATAGTAAAATCGAAATCAGAAATTTGGGTCGCATTTGGTTGACATTGTATCCTCTACATCATAACACTTGTAGAGAAGCGAATTTATTGCAAAATTAATTTAAGGCTGTTTTATCTTTCCAAGGGTCATCTTGACGTTGCTTATCAAATCTTTTTCGATTAGAGTTGTAGCAATAGATCAATGAGCATACCTCGGATAAAATCTCTAACAAAGAAGAACTATTCTGATGAATTTCGAGAAATCTTCCTACAGTATCTCGTACACAGCACTTTTGAATGGAAAATAGCTGGAAAATTGTTCTAATTAAGTATTAAGATAGATTCAATGATTTAGAAGTACAGGTCAGATCAAATGCGTTACAAATAATTCTCACTTGTGACGTATCGTATGATGCAAATACTGGACGATATGGTTGATCATCGGAATAGAAGTTGGTGTGTAAGGAAAGAAATCGGACAGTTCGTATTTGTGTCCACAAGAGATTTGAATCAGGACGTTGCTTAAAATAAATCGAACATCAGTAGAACGAGTCGATGGAAATTCCTAAGATACAATTTCAAAGGTATTGTGGCGGCTGTTTACTATTTTACAGATATTATTTTAGTAAACCCCTCCAGCATCACCGAATAAAAGGACATGGCGTTGTATGACGTCTCCACACATCGTTAATTTTACAGTGGTATTCTATTGAAGTTAATTTTTAAGCAATTATTAATTTATTTTTTATTAAAATTATAATAGTTAATTAGTACTAATTGATAACTTAAGTTTACTTTTTTAGTATTTTTCATGAAAAAATTAACGTTTTGAGGTAAAATATGCTGCGAATAATCGAAAACGAAGTGATTTTTAGAAAAAAAAACAGCAGAAAATAGCAGAATTCGACTCATTATTAATAAATTTAAAAAATAATTATTAATATGTAATTAATTATTTAATTAGAACATGGCCTTCTGATAGGACCGATGAACTTTTTCCAGACATGGCATTCTAATGTGGGTGACCTTTTAATATGGGGTGGCCCTATGTTTTAAGGGGTAGTGTAAGGTGAAGCAAAATAGAATTGATCTAGGTCACATAGAGAAGCTATGTTATGACCAAAACGAAGACAAAGCTCTATTTCGCGCTATACCTCTTCCAAAATATCATGTCAGAGAAGAAATATTGAACTTTATCAAATCCATTGTTCGAAAACCTGCAAGAATATCAAACTGTTTGTTGATAATAATATCATAAAAAGATTTATATGCAGATATTCCCATAAAAGATACATTCTGATTATTACAAATAAAAATTAGGCAAGACCAAGCATATGACTTTGTAACATAACGGCTATCCTAAACATACTTTTTCTTGTTTGAATAAGTAGTTGAATAGGTCGGTAGTATGTTGGATGCTTTAACCGGTCGCTGGTTCCACCTGACATAAATTCTACCGAATATCTCCTGTCATTAATTCAAGCGTCATGTGAGCTATTACTAGTCAACAGTCAAATCAAAAAACGCTCACATATACTTGACAGTTAGTAGCAATATATTGACTTGTATGTCACTATATCAACTTGACTCAATCAGTCCAAATCCATCAGTGCAAACGTTACCGTATTAAAACCTCGCAAGACACTTTTTGATCAGCTTCTAATTTTGTTGTTTTACGAAAATATGACCTTCCTGTTCTTGCGTTGATCAATTTCGGAATGCTGAAAAGTTATGAACTATTCAGTCAGTAAGAATAATCGAAAGTTAGACATCGACTTCTAATTTTGTACACGGATCAAACTTAGAAATCTTTTACATAAACTGGGCAGGGAACCACAAAATGTGGCATGCTCATTTTACTTTTAAGGACTATCAAATGTTTGCACAAACGTATCAGATAAGTGTACCGCATCTCGTTCTTCCAAGAGAGAGGACATTCTTCTTAGATGACTCCATTGGACTTGTACCACATAGACATATTTTTGGAACGAGAATATTTACCAAACGAGTAAGTCTTGATTTTAGATCAAAAATTAACTTTTAACATTCTCTCTTTTAGATACTATCACATCCAAACAAGCAATTATAGATCCAAGACTTCTCTGGCCTCCTACTTAAAACTATCATTTTTTGTATGCTTCTTAATTTAAAATTTTATCCCATCTTTCTTTTTCTTTTTTTCTTCAATCCTACTGAGTTTCATTTGAGGCAATAAAATATTTTACTGGAAAATTTCTTTTTTCTTTGCATTGTCGTTGCCAAGTTATCCTATTGATCCTTATGTTCAAGCATTAATATAACTAAACACTTCACTTTTGAAAATAAAGACTCAAGAATTCAACAAATCTTAATTTTTTAAAATTAAAAGATAAATGTAATATTTTTCAAATTGGCGAAAAAGAAATAGACCACTCTAGAATAATAGAATATGTCTAGTTGAGAATGTTTATTCGTTCAATGAATCTCATCGATTGGTAAATCGAAACGGGAGAATCAAGATATAGAAAAATAACAATAAATTGATTACTATATTGTATTGTATACTTTCTTGAAAAGAGCTGTCTTCATCTATTAACTTGTCTCCTGCATTGCAGACAAGCCTCAAGTAAATTCATATTGGCAATTATTTTGAACTAAAGTGAGAAGTGACTAATCTAATTAAGTTTAAACTAAGAATTTCATCAGATAATTCTTTTTAACTTATTTAAACTCACAAAACTCATTTGTTACGGTATATTCCTTCACTTTCGTTCCCGTTTGTCCTTAGATTACAGATAGATAGATATATTAGTGTCTCGATGTACGTATGTCTTTAATTTTTTATTTCATAAGAAAACAGCACAACTCTGTGACAGAGTTATATGGCGCAGATAAGCATGTAAAAAGACCGAGAGAAAATAAAAGAGTTCAATGAAAGATCAACGAGAGAAGAAAAATGATACCGTACAGCAAATAGATATTGACTATGTACATGTGCGACATCACTGTAAAATACTCTTCTATCGAATGAAAAAAAATGACCTATCACCATTTTTATAACAAGTGCATTATTTGGCATTATGTAATTCTGTTATTTTATTTTATTTGAAATTTAAATTTAAATGAATTTAATTTGAATTTGATATTAATAGTTTATTTAAATGTAAAATTTACGAATTGTGACGTTTCGTATCTAGATGAGATATTTCATCATACACTAAAATAAAGACAAATACCATGTATATATAAACAAAATTTTCTTTTCTTTCAGTATTATTCATAGTGAGACGGTAATAGTAATAGCTAGCTAAGGATTGAATCCTTGTCTGTATCACTATGACTAATATTAAAAGAAAAGAAAATTTTGTTTATATATAAATGTTATTTGTCTTTATTTTAGTGTATGATGAAATATTTCATCTAGATACGAAACGTCACAATATGTAAATTTAAATTTAAATAAACTGTCAATATCAAATCAAAATTAGATTGATTTAAACTAAAATTTTATATGAAATAAAATAAAAGAAGAGAATTTAATAATGTCAAATATCTCAACATTCTTAACAAAACAAGAAGTGTATTATTTTTTGTGCATTTCCTGCAGAAATGGATTGTACTGATCGTCGATAAGATTTAATGAGAGAAGAAGTTGCTTTATGGATATGGATAAACAGCCATACACAGCGAAATAAATCAGAAATTCTCGATGTTCACTTTTTTTACGATTAAAATGATTGAATTATGGATCAAGATCACTATCGAAACTTGATCGACTGTGTTGTTTATTTAAGTGTTTGTTGAAATCGTAAGCTGTTACATTTTTTAATGATCGTGGTCTGTTTGATAGTATACCCAAACATGTTTCACATATGCATTGAGACTCATATATGGATCAAGATAATGTTAATTTATGTGTACTTTTTTTTATTCTGATGAACTATGAATATACTCTGAAAATTTAAATTATTAGATAAATAAATTGAATGAAACAAATGCTTCTAATTCGGTTATGTTTCCACTAATATAAATAGTTCCGTCGAGATGAAATAATGTTCTAAAAAATTCTTTGGCAAGTTGAACGTTTGATCCATTTATAGATCGTAAGTGGCAAACTTCAATGAAGGTTACATATGAAAGTAAATTAGATAATAAAATTTTTATTTGTATTAAAGCAGGTTAATTTAGCTATTGATTGACATTGAGCGAGTCTATGTCTAAAATGAGTAAATTTGAGAATTCTTTAGTTTTAGTAATATGAAATATTTTGAATCAGTAGCTTGATAATTTATTAAAAATTGCGGATAATCTAATGATTTACATGGTTAATGATGAGATGTAGATTCATACTCATGTATCTTTCTTCAAAAGATATCACGAAGATATCGTCTTTATTTTCCAGTAAACTAAGATGGTATGAGATCGAGTTTCCATAAGAGATCGTCATATTCCTGTGTCGGTAGCATGACTATAATAAAAATACATACTGAATAACAATTCACTAAGTAGTGACTATTAATATTATAGATATCGATTACAAACGGGATAAAAATCTACTTACAGCAGATCACATGCATAAAAATTGGTTTAATTGAGTATGTAGACGCATTTATCATTCACTGCTAACTATGTCAATAAAAGGGAGTACTTTCGCATGATTTAAGTCTTTTCTTTTATTTAGTTGAGTTTATTTTTATGTAATGGAATTGAATTTGAAATTAATTTGATATTAGTAGTTTGTTATTTATTAAAATTTGGGACATTGAGTATCTCGATAAGATTCGTTTTCAGAAGTTAAATTTCAGTCAAATGATATAAAAATATGTACATCAAGAACGCACAAGCAGTTTTTCTTTTTCTTTTCTTTCGTATTATTTATACTTTTATCGTAATAAAGACAAGGATTTCATTCCTTATTTAAGCAATTATTCTTACAGTCTTGCTTTTCAATGTCACTATCAAAGTATTACTAATACTAAAGAAAAGAAAAAGAAAATTGTTTGTGTATTCTTATTGTACATATTTTTATATCATTTGTCTGAAATTTAACACCTGAAAACGTATCTCATCGAAATTCGAAACATCATAAATTTCAATAAATACCAAACTACTTATATGAAATCAATTTCAAAGTTCTCTATTTAATCCTCTTAACAAAACAAGAATTAAAATAGAGTAAGAAACTTTTGTTCTCTTTTTCGATTCTCAGTATCTAGACTACGAACTTGGCAAGAACAGATGGAACATCGATGATTTCCGTAATCAGTGTTAGTATCATAAAATAATTAAATATAATAAGCTTTCATCATCAGTGAGTGAAGGAATACTCATACTCCCAAATAATGCTATGCTAAATTAGATTAATATATCAATTAATGNCAAGGGGGAAAAGGCGAGACTCCAGTACTCCAGCGTACTCCCTGTACTCCCAGGCCGTACGATAACTATGCTTCAACAAGTTTTACATATTTCAAGCCTACTACCCACCTGTGTTGCGGCATATTAGTGGGAGTACAGCCAGCACAAGTCCATCTCACAATACAGCTAAAATACTTCATCGTACTCCAGAATTGGAAGTCAATGAAATAAAACGGAGTATTTTAGCTTTATTGTGAGATGGACTTGTGCTGGCTGTACTCCCACTAATATGCCGCAACACAGGTGGGCAGTAGGCTTGAAATATGTAAAACTTGTTGAAGCATAGTTATCGTACGGCCTGGGAGTACAGGGAGTACGCTGGAGTACTGGAGTCTCGCCTTTTCCCCCTTGAGAAATACTCATACTCCCCAATAATGCTATGTTAAATTAGATTAATATATCAATTAATAACTATTCCATTTAATTATATATATTGATAATACAGATCTCTGTACGATAGGTCCTATAATCAATGACTTCGCTCAAATGTGGTCAGTAACATGCTGATTATAACTTAACGATATGATTTTGGGTTTTTGACGACCCGAATCAGAAATGTTTTATGCGTAATCCTTTCGATAATTCTAAATGGTCTTTCATAATGAATATCGAATTTTCAAAGACTGTTGAGTGTTTAATAGAAGAACTAGATCACCCATATTGTTAGATGGAACAGAAAGATCTATGTCATACCGTTATTTATATCGTTCTTTACTTTAAATGATATTCAACTTAACTGGTGCATTGAAATTCACTTTAAAAAGATTCAACTTTCTTCCCATGTTCGGAATCATGTGGAAGTGTAGCATTTGAATCTTGATGATCAAATGGAAAAACAGGCGACCGATTGTGCATGATATCGAAGGGTGTTTTCTTAGTTGAAGAATGAATTAAAGCATTGGAATTGAATGCAACGAATGATAATTGATCATATCAATCGGTTTTGCGTAAATCTAATAAGGCTGCAATTTTTGCATCCATAGTTTGATTGTATCTTTCGACTTAACCACTTGTTTAAGGACGACATAGTGTTGAATATAAATTTGTTACTCCGATTTTTTTAATTAATGCACTCATGAATGTTGATTTAAAATGAGTTCTATCATCAGTAAGGATAAAAAGAGGGGTTCCAAATTCGGAAACAATCCCTAGTCGAACATCTTGCAACCAAGATCGTGGCCAAGATCTTGGGTACAGATAAGTGAACAGATCTTGAAAATTTAGGTACAAGATAATACGATTATCTTGTACCAAGATAATACGATTATCTTGTACCAAGATCTTATTACAGATCTTGGTTACAGATGTGTAAGATCTTGGGCACGGATATACAAGATCTTAGGTACGAATCCATAATATCTTGGATAAGTACTAAGATAAAACGTGTTACATGTATCGCGATTTGCGACACTATGTTCGTTACATTCTGAAAACGTGGTTCGAACCTATCGTGCAGCGCATTTTTTTATTTTTTTTGTAAAAACGCATTTTAATATTTTTTTAAAATTATTTAAAATTAATTTATTCTCTCGATAACAATGCAAGCAAGTCAGATCTTGGGACTTGACTAGCTTTGCGTTGGGCGGATCTCCTTGAGACCACTTCTGGGCAATCCTCTCCCAATCATCGATTGAGATCAGTATGTTCTCGAATAATTAATAATTGAGAAATAGTATTGAAAAAAGTATTTTAAAACTGTATGTATCCTACGGTCAATCGTGTTGTTTATATACAACTGCATATGCATAACAGAACGGTGAATAACTACCCAAGCAGACAAGAATTCAGAAACACGCGTTTAAAAGCATCAAACGAGAACCGCGATTGCCACCCATTCACGCCCATAAATAAAACGCAATAAAGGCGTTTCTTGTGTAAAATTTTCGCTTTTTAATTGTGAAAACGCCAAAACGTTCAGAAATTGAGCGTTTACACGCGTTGTTTCTAAAGTTATGAATACGTCTGGAATGAGAGCTCGTGTAAACGCTCAATTTCTGAACTTTTTGGCGTTTTCACAATTAAAAAACGAAAATTTTACCCAAAGAAACGCGTTTATTGCGTTTTATTTTTGGGCGTGAATGGGTGGCAATCGCGGTTCTCGTTTGATGCGTTTAAACGCGTGTTTCCAAATTCTTGTCTGCTTGGGTACTAGTCAGCATCTAAATATACGTATGATGTTCCTTTATGTTTTACTCAAGATCTTGTGAGAACATAATAGTAACTGATATCTTGTCCATGATCTTGCCAAGATCTTATATACAGATATATCTGATACAAACTAGATATATACATACAAATTATCTTTTCAAGATCTTGATAAGATCTTGCTTACCGGTCCCAAGATTTCAAGATCTTGCTTACAAGATGTTCGACTAGGGATGTCTTTTTTGAGCAATCTAACAGCTGTTTGCTTTCTAGTATCGCGTACATCGTTTTTATTGACGAATTTTGATAGACTACTAGTAAGAGAGATAATATATTTATTGTCACATCGTGATGTGGGAGTAATAGAGTCGGTGATCCTAATTTTGCCGAAAAAAAAACATGTTCAGAAAAATGTCAATA
>OENT01003749.1:0-10746 GCA_900239685.1 Rotaria macrura | reverse complement strand
TTGGTTCCCGAAGTATCGGAAACCCTGTCACGGAAACCCTTAAAGGGTTTCAGATAGTAACAAACTCGGAAACCCTCTCCGGGTTTTATGGGATACGCTTTTTTTTTAGAGAGTATACGACTACTATTTTCTTTCTGTACTCCTCTGGAGAGAAAATATATCACACTTCAATACCCAATCTCTATCATTCTTTTGAAGAACATTATCGAATTGTCTTCTGGACTGAAGTCAATCACCAGATAGTCTGCTCGCTGATATATTTGTCGTTGTCATCGTTCACAATACCAAAATATGACTTTATTTGTGTAGTTAGAAGTTCACTGACAAATTCTTATTCTCTCAAATTTCAATTTGTTATAGCTTTATTAAGTGAGCATTTTGCCAGTTTCTTCCTTGGAAGAACTTTCTATGAGCACAATCCATCAACTACTAGTTGAGAGTAGCCATCTCCCATCCAGATATTAGTGACACCACAGACTGTGACTCTGAACAGGGATGTAACTCGATTCAAGATAGGGGAGAGACGTTTGGGGCACTATATGGGTACACGTTACATATTTCTATCTTTATGGACAAACTTCAATAGCAGGCGACTGGGATATCTGCAGCAAAACGCACGCTACGGTCGCATGGCTGCATTAGACTAATAATGTGGATGATCTACGTTCATTACGGACTTCATAACTTATGAAGGAAAAATCTTTATGAACTGATAATTATTTGAACGTACTACGCTGCAATTATATATATAACGGATATTGGATTAAAGTTCATCAAAATGTTTGGAGTAAGAAACCTAGTCGGCTAGCCGCTTACCAGAAATGCTCTTTTCTACTTTTGTACAGTCCCATCAGTTCCACCGATATTTAGCCCTCATGCATGACAAATGACAGTATGTTGATTATGAAAATATCGTTCTAGATAGAGACACCATAATTTAAAAACTGTTAACCTATTATTTTGGATCCATAACCAATATGCCTGCTAATACATTTTGGTCAACAGGGGGAGACCGTATACAAGGTAATATAAAAAATAACCGAAAAACTTGGCACTACATTTTTATAACTATGAAGAAATTGAACCGAATAATGGCTAATAATTATTATTGATGGAGACAAATTAACTCCTTGTTCATGTGATGATGGTCATTGAATCAACAGAACTTCACGTCATTCACTGAATCCTCCCGCTAACCTGCTGTCACATCCACTGCTTGCAATACACCAACATACGGACTCGTACATTTTCGACAAGGTTAGGTAATAGGGGGCAGTTGCAAGTCAATTTTTCTATGAATCCAACGTACCAGAATCGTTTCTACGCCCCAATGAGGAATCCAAGGTTTTGAACAAAAGGCCGGTATATATATAACGGGTGTGGCAGGATAAATGGCGGTCTAGTATTTTCGCGACATCTTCCTTATTTCTCATCCAATTCGACCTATTTTCTTTTCGAAATGTGCGCCGTCTATAGCTCTACAAATCCCCATATTTCATCTAAATATCCAAAATAAATACAAATTTTCCAAGGATGAAAAGTAAAGACCTTCAAAAGGTGGTTCTTTCAAAGTCCCAAAAAGGTGATACTCCGAAACAAATTTATCATGATTTAAACGGTGGGCTTGGTTTAAGAACAATCGAAAGATGGTGTCAAATGATCCGGCGGCCAGGCACTATCACATTATCAAAACCACCTGGTGGTCCTCGTTTGGTTCGTACAAAGGAGAACATTCAAAAGGTAAAGAACTGGTAACGCCGGAAAAAAAAGGTGTCAGCTGGAAAGATATCGATGGAGCTTGACATATCCGAAAGAAGTGTTCGGCGAATAATGAAAAACGATTTAGGGTTGTATCCCTATAAAATAGTAATCGAACCATTGCTTTCCGATGATCAAAAGCTCGAACGGAAACAATGTGCAAATTGGGTTCGAACAAATTTCCGAAAAGAAGACACTTTGAAAACCCTCTTTTCAGATGAAAAGATGTTCGACATTGATGGTGTTTATAATACCCGAAATGATCGAATGTGGGCAGTAGATCGGGCTGATACCGATAAAATGGTGGCATTCAGCAGAGACGAAAATTCCCGCAAAAAGTAATGGTTTGGCTGGGTGCCTGTTCCAAGGGTCTCATGCCCTTGGTAATCTTGGGTGAAGGAACAGTCGATCACACTGTTTATATCGAAAAAGTACTTTCCGTAGCCTTAGTATATGGGGATAAAGTTTTCGGTGACGACTGGATCTTTCAGCAAGATGGTGCAATGTCACACAAACATCATTTAACGCAAAAGTGGTGTCAAAAGAATTTTCCATCATTTATTGAGAAAGACAGATGGCAAACAAATAGTCCAGATTTAAACCCACTGGACTATTCAATTTGGGATCAGCTGGTCAACAACATCAATTGGAAAAAAGTCTACTAAAAAAAAACACTGATTCAAGAATTAAAATCGTCTGTTAAAATAGTTTCTGAATCTGTTGTTTTTGAAAGTTGTGCGTGTTGGACCAATCGATTGAATTGTCTTTATAAAAAAGATGGAAATTATTTGCGTTAATCAAAATAGTACCATTTGTACAACTTTGAAAGACAATTCTTTTGAAAAAAAAATGAGAGCCAAATCGGACTTAGATGAAAGGAGATATCGGCAAAATACTGAGACCGCCATTTATCCTGCCGCACCCGTTATATATATATGCTCACAGGGGACGAGATTTTGTGTCCAGGACTTAGCATAGTATGCAATTTTGTTGCGTGCCGTTCTTAAGGAAATTTTATAACGTATGTATTGGTCAACGGATGAAGTCTTCACTTGTCAATCCCCATTTTTCGAGTCTTTTAATTAAACTCGACATGGGACTCATAATTGAATTTCTAATCAGCACCTCGTTGCTCGCCGGTCCTTCTTCAGGCCCCACTTACAGCTAGCTGCTTCCCAAAATCAGTGTACCGTAACAAAGGACGGCCATCTTTCATTAACAGTTGAGCTGCAGCAGTGGATGTGCGACGTCTTTCGTTTCATTCCAGCGAATCCACATACACCTCAATGCAGAAGCTACTACAATCCAGTCCTTAAAACTTACTCAGATGATAATTCGTGAAACATTCCCTATTTTGGCAACCATTGAATCTATTGAAGTCGGATTTCTTCTACGTCAGAATTAGAAACATATCAATAGTTGATGTTTCTCTTCTAAACATCGGATATGAACAAAGCTGGATGGCAAATATACAGATCAGTAGAAAACGCAAACCTCTTAATTGGCAGCTTTCAATGTCAAACGCGGAAAATGAAAGAAACTGGTCGAATTCGTCAACCTCGACATGGTATTTGCTGGAACTTTGGTAGGAATAGTAGTTGTCTAATGTTTCTTGAGATTAGGCTCTAGGAGAGGTCAAACAAACATTTTTTTTGTTCTGCAGAAGCATACATACGAACGTAGATAACTCATTCTGCATATGACCCTTCTTTCAGTAGGGGAACAAGGATCCGGCGGAAAATTCCAGGAAACCAGCAGGAAGCTAAACGGAAGTAGGAAGTATCTGCTCAGATGCACCTAAGAAATGTGCCTAGATTTTTCATACGTTCTACTCCCAAAAACATCATACAACTGCCTGCAAACAGATATTTTCCCAAAAGATAAAACGTAACCTAAAATCCTACTTTTGGATTTTTCTAATATTACTAATAGTGGAAGGGTGTGTACTGTTGAGCTAAAATATAGACTTTATTCGAACCAAATTATCGCTGTCACAGACAAAGTAGCAAATGGAAAATATCAGTTAATTATACTCAACTTAGTCTGTGATATTGGATTTTTAAGTGAAAGTTCTCTTTAAAATGAACTTTTCAAACCAATTTTTAATCCTTAAATTTCAACCGGATAATTTTCTAACGAGAAGGCTTTGATGAGATTAACTTGCAGTAAAAGCTTCAGAATGTTTAGATGATATCTCTTCAAGATACACAACTCTCAAAGTATTGATATTATTCCATTACATCTTGAAAAGTTCAAGAATTGGATATCTTAAAGAAATATTGGCCAAGTTTTCTCACAAATCTTTCTTCGAGCTAATATCGTTTACACTGTTGTTCAGGAAAAGTATCCAGTCGAAATTCAATAATTGAACATTGGTTAGAAAAGTTCATTTTGAAAAGGAATTTCACTGAACAATCCAATATCTCATTCTCAATACGCTACTAGCAAGTAATACTTTTGATTTGTTAGTTTGGCCGCGAGAGTGACGATTGCATCCATCCGATAACGACCAATCTTTTCATTCAACAGTATACATCTTTCTATTGTAAGAAAGCTTGTTAGCAGTATCTCCTTGACCTGAAAAATAAAACTTACAAATGCTCTCTAGTGTCATGAATCCTTTAAGGGTGGAATTATATCAAGAGACAATACAGTAGAAATCCAATATTAGCATCGCATACTTTGTAAGTCATAGATAGTATTAGTTTGTAGCAGCTATACATGATCGAAACATGCACTACTGTCAAAATCGCATCTACTAAAAAACACGGCAGTACTAAAAAGACTCGTTTCATTAGATTTAAGTTTCACCCCGAACAAAAATTCTGAATCGGTGAATATCTAGTCATCGCCGCTAATTTCTTAAACTAATACAACATAATACCCTCCCCAGAATAAAACGCCATGGCCTTCTATTATTGAAATTTACGTCGCTCCTTCGACGGTGGCCTACTATTGTGGGCTATATTTTGCCAGGTTTTACGGAGAAAGTTAAGGGTTTTAAAAAAACTTTTCTCGCATTAAAAACGACACTTTTTTGCAGCCGGATACTGGAAAACCAGTCTTTTACTGAGAAAAAAGTCATTTTTTTCACAAAAGATTGATTTTTTTTACAACAAAAGGGATTTTTTACTGAAAAGCAGGTTTTCTAGTGCTAAAACCTGAAAATCGACTTGATTTCAAAAAAAAGCGTCTGGAGATCCCACGGCATTCTATTACGTCTCGTGAACTTTTTCTTGCGGGTGGCTTTGTAATGAGGGTAGTCTTCTAGTAAGGGGGGGGGGGCTTTTATTCTAGGGAGGGGCGTTACCTAACGTGAAAAATCTCTCTTAAGGGTACCCCTCCTCCTTTCTGGGCCTCTAAAACCTTTTTTTTCTAATTTTCTGCTTTTCATTGATACATATAGTTCGAAGTGCCTTCTATCGAGCTGCTAAAAGAAATATTTCCTTTGAACGCTTTAACATCTGGAAAAGAACGATTTTGGAGACCCCCTTTCTGAAAAAAGCTCAAAAATAATTTTTGTGTGGTGTTTGCCTGAAAATCAAATTTTTAGAATAAAATCTAATGTTTCGTCCCTATTTCTCCGGCAGCAAAAGAGGGATCTAGCTGAAACGTTTTCTACATATACTAGCGACTCCTTCGCGTGGATTTTATTTTTATTTCAAAAAAATATTACACCGGTGAGTTTTGGCCGCTTTCACAAAAACTGTACAAGTGAAAAAACGGTAGGTTTTTAGTGTATGTCTGGTATTTTCACTTTTTTATCGAAAAAACCGAAAAATCTAAGGAAAACTAAAAAATACGAACCGCAAACATTGTCCAGTACCTGTAGAAAAAAGTTTCAATTTGATCGAACGTAGAGTGTCTCAGAAATCGGGGAGAAAATTGGGGTCATTTTCATAGACTGTGACTGAAGTATTTCATACAACACAGCATTTGGGAACTTGTGTCTAGCACAACTTTCATATACTGTACAAGATCTATCTGTGGGAAACATTTCCGAGTTTACTGATGAGTCATTCACCAGAAACCAGCGAATGACTCGAGATACCGTTGAGCCACCATTGTCTTCCTTTCTCAGGTTCAAATTAATGTCTCTTAAGTTTTTCTATTGTCACTTATTTTCAGAGAGCACAGCTACTAGTGGCTCTTCACATTGCCTTTCATAGTTTTTCACTCCTTCAACTTACTTATTATTAGAATCATTGAGCTAACTATCCCACAACTCTATTTCCTTCATTTCTTAAGGAGAAACTGAAAATATAAACATACGTGAGACGTTAAAGTATCCATTCTTACCTAAAGAAGAATTTCGAATAGCGCCAATCTCACTACCTAAATCCATCCTTTTACTCACCACTCAATTATATTGTCCTCAAAAATATCGTAGGATAAAAAAATACATTCTCTCTCTCTAAACTACATACTCTTACAAAAAACACTAGCAACCAACTGAAATAATAAAAACCAATCAATAGAAAAGAAACCCTATCTTTGCATTCACGCACGTTTTTAGTGATGAAATGTGTGCAACATTTGACATACTACCATTGTTTGAAGTAGATTTCGATTGACATACGCCGTTACGATGCATTAGCCTATTATAACTCTCACATATTATGACAGTGTCTGTTTAACCTATTAATAATGAAACACAGATACAATCATTCACATAGTCCTACTGCAATCATTCCCTCTTTCCGTTAGGGAGAACAGGAATTAGAATCTCGCCTTCGGAAAATGTAAATCTCCTCTTTTGTCCACAGCCAAAACTGAACGCAGAAGATTTTCGTTTCCACTAGAGTATATTAGATCTCAATTCTTGCGTATCCGACTGAATCTATCATTACATCTATTGACGGATTGCACTGCAGTATCGTGAAACATACTGTGCGATTCAAAGGGGAGTTCTCTTTCTAAATTTAAAATTATAAAAAAGAGACAGTAGCAATCACCTAAAATATTTAAAATAATAGACTAGAAAAAAAGCCTTTTGTTTTCACACGCAAACATTTTTATTGATGACATATGTGCAACGTTAAGCATGCTTCCCATTGCATGAACGAGATTTTCTATGAAATTCGGCGCTACGATGGTACTATTCTATTAGAACTCGACAATATTGTAACATTGTCTACTTCAAATATTCATAAGGAAACACAGATATAATCATTTACATAGACCAACCATGTTCGATCCATCTTTCCATCAGGGGAAAGAGATATTAAAATCTAGCCGGCCGTAAATCTAAATCTGTCTTTTTGCCAAAATGAAACCGAAAGCTGAGGATTTTCGTTCCCACTAGGCAGCATTATACTTTCAACCCTTCCATACCGAACTAAATTTATGGTTGTATCTGTCCACAGATTGTACTATAGTATCTTAAAAAATATGTATGCTGCAAAAAGGACGTTCTCTCTCTAAACTTACTAGTTAAGACACAAGATCAGCAATCCCGTACAATATTGAAAGCAATAAAACAGAAAATAAATTCCATGTTTGCATATGCTCACATTTTTATTGATGACATGTGCAACACTTGACATGTTTCCCCTTGCAAGAATGAGATTTCGATTAATATTCACTGCTTTGATGCATCAGTCTATTATAAGTCTCACATATTATGACAGTGTCTATTTAACCTATTAATAATGAAACACAGATACAATTATTCACACAGTCCTACTGTTGTCATTCTACAATTCCCATAGGAGGAACAGAAATTGAAATCTAGTCTTCCGAAAACGTAAATCCGTTCTTTAGTTCACAACTGAAACTGAACGATGACGATTTTCGTTTCCACTAGGGTATACTAGTTCTCAATTCTTGCTTACCTGGCTAAATCTATCATTAGTTCTATTGACACATTTCATTACAGTATCATGAAACATACTATGTGATTTAAAGGGAGGTTCTCTTTCTAAATTTAACATTCTAAAACAAAACACTAGCAATCACCTAAAATGAAAAAAACCAACTCAATGGAAAGGAAACCCTATCTTTGCATTCGCATAGTTTTGTATTTATTAGATATGTGGACATTTGACATACTCCCATTTGATGAACGGTATTTTGATTGACATGAGCCCCTACGATGGCATTATTTTATTAGAACTCAAGGATATTGTAACATTGTCTACTTCAAATATTCATAAGAAAACACAGATACAATCGTTTACATAGACCAACCACGGTCGATTCACCTTTCCATTAGGGGAAAGAGAAATTGAAATCTCGTCTCCCACAAATCCAAGCGTGTTCTTGTATCCACGCTTGAAACTATACTCTAATGATTTTCTTTTTCACTAGAGCGCATCGTAATTTCAGTTCCTCTCTATCGGACTAAATTAATCGCTCCTTCCGTTGACAGATTGTATTTAAGTATCCTTGAACATACCGCATGTTGGAAAACGAAGTTCTCTCACTGAACTTAGAATTATAAAAAAAACCCGAGCAACCACCTAAAATATTGAGAAGAACAGAATACAAAAAAAACCATAGGTTTGCATTCGGGAAGTTTTTCATCAATGACATATGTGCAAGATTAGACATGTTTCACACTGCACGAACGAGATTTCGATTGAAATTCACCACTACTTTGGAATAATTGTATTGTAAATGAACGATATTGCGACGTTGTTTATTTCAGCTATTCAGAAGAATAAACACATACTCTCGTTTATGAAGGCCTACTAGAGTCATTAAGCCTTCCGATACACGGAATGGATATTGAAATCCCTTTATCCGCATATCTAAATCTGTTTCTTGTGTGCAATTGAAAACAAACACAGAAGGTATTCGTTTCCCTAATAGTGGGTTTGAATTTGAGTTTGTTCCTATCGGACCAAATTTATCGTTGCTTCTGTTGACAGATTGTATTCAAGCATCTTGAAAAATACCTTCTGGTGCAAAAGGACGTTCTCTTTCTTAGATTCATATTATAAAAAAAAGACAGTAGCAACCACCGAAAAAATTAAACATGATGCAATAGAAAAAGAAATCTTATGTTTTCACACCCGTTGCACTTTATCGATGACCTATTTACAACGTTTGACATGTTCCGCATTGCATTAAAGAAATAGGATTTGAAATTCGTTGCTACTATTGCTTGTTGTTATTATTGTGGAACAATATAGTGGCATTGTTTATTTCAAATATTCAGAAGAATACACACATTCTCTCATTTATGAAGTCCTAATAGAGTCATCAAGCCTTCCGACACACGGAATGGAAACTGAAATTTCTTTATCCGCATATTTAAATCTGTTTCTTGTGCGCAATTAAAATCAAATACAGAAGAAATTCGTCTCCCGTATAGTGGATTTGAATTTCAGTTTGTTCCTATCGGACTAAATCTATCGTTGCTCCTGTTGACAGGTTGTATTAAAGTATCTTGAAAAATACCCTCTGGCGCAAAAGGACGTTCTCTTTCTCAGATTAATATTATAAATAAAAGACAGCAGCGACCACCTAAAATATTTGAAACAATACAGTAGAAAAGAAGCCGTATGTTTGCCGACGCAAAAGGTTTTATTGATTACATATGTGCAACGCTTCACATGTTTCCCATTGCATCAACGAGATTTGGTATGAAATTCGGCGCTGCGATGGTATTATTCCATTAGAACTCGAGGATATTGTAACATCCTCTACTTCAAATGTTCATAAGAAAATACAGATACAGTCATTTACATAGACCAACCACGGTCGATCCACCTTTCCATCAGGGGAAAGAGATATTAAAATCTAGCCGGCCGTAAATCTAAATCTGTTCTTTTGTCCACAAGTGACAGTGAAAGATGATGATTTTCGTTTCTACTAGGGCATATTAGAATTTCAATTCTTGCGTATCGGACTAAGTTTATGGTTGGTTCTGTCGACAGATTGTATTACAGTATCATGGAAAGAAGGTATGCTGTAAAAGGGATGCTCTCGCTCTAAAATTAATATTCTAAAGAAGACACCAGCAACCATCTGAAATATTAAACATGACACAATAGAAAAAAACCCTATGTTTGCATTTGCGCAGTTTTTTATTCATGACATATGTGCGACATTTGACATGCTCCCATTGCATGAACGAGATTTTGATTGACCTGCGCCGCTACTATGACATTATTCCATTATAACTCAAGCATATTGTGACATTCTTTATTTCAAACATTTATAAGAAAAGACAGATACAGTCATTTGCATAGTCCTACCGCAGTCATTCCCCCTTCCCGTTATGGGAAACAGATATTGAAATCTCGCCTTCCGAAAATGTAAATCTCTTCTTATGTCCACAACTGAAACTGAACGTTGAAGATTTTCGTTACACCAGGGCATATTAGATCTCAATTCTTGCCTATGCGACTAAATATATCGTTGCTTCTATTGACAGATTGAATCGAAGTATCGTGAAACATACTGTGTGATCCAAAGGGAGGTCTTCTTTCTAAATTTAGCATTCTAAAACAAAACACTAGCAACCACCTAAAATATTGAAAAGAACACAATACGAAAGAAACCATAGGTTAGCATACGAGCAGTTTTTTATTGATGAAATATGTGCAACATTAGACATGTTTCACATTGCATGAATGAGATTCGGTATGGAATTCGCTGTTATTTTGGAATACTTGTATTATAACTGAACGATACTGTGACATTGCTTGTTTCAAGTATTCATCAGAAAACTGGCATGCCATGATCTTCTTTTTCTTCCTTGGGTCATTTCATATATCTTTTAGGGGACGTTGAATTTTTAATAGAGCCTAGTGAAAATTTTAGTCTTCACCCATGGAAAAATACGCAATATAATGAACGTGAAAGAACGCGTTTTCGAAAAAATCGAACGTATTTTATCGACTAAAAACGTGTTCTAAAAAAAATTGACGCGTTCAGACGCGTTTCTCGAAGTTCTGAACGCGTTCACACGCATACTTGTTGGTAAGCAACGCGTTCTTATCATATTGAACACGTTAGTAGTGAAGGCGTCTCTCATCG
>OENT01003748.1:0-10748 GCA_900239685.1 Rotaria macrura | reverse complement strand
TCCTGTATCACCTGTATCCCCTACTATTCTGACAAATACATATTCGATAAAACAAGTACTCTCTCTACGCAGCCAATGCCTCCCATAGCCATCGGCCCATTCAAATTAGTTTCTGAAGAAACATAAATTATGTGTAATCTATTTTATAATCGATATGGTCAATTTCACCAAGTGTTGCAGAGAAGCCCGCAGACCAAGGCAGGTTAATTTCCGTTTCTAGACCCTACCGTTTCAAATAGAGTACTATATAGGGGTACATACATATTATTGCTTCCGTTGGATTGATGCAACCGAACCCGAAATAAAACCGTATACCCTATCTGTATTAACATGCGTGCTATGTTTCAAAATAAGCATAACACAGATTTGTAATACATAAATATTTTTAAGAATTAGTATCAGAACATGTATATATACAACACTATAACTTGCTCTATATACTGGAATTATGCGTGCGAGTTGTCACATTCATACTGCTTGTTGCAATCTCCCGCGATTTACGTGTAGGCATTCTCGTAATGCCTGGAAAGCGGTAGTAACCATGCCCTCCCAGTACCTTGAATTTCTTCATTTATATACACACCCTCAGAAGTATATCCTAAGGCTTAGGCTATGTCTCGAATTCCATGTATTCCTAGAATTTCCCAACGTTGCTCGAATTGCTCTATTTCCATGAATTCCTGCATTTCGTATGGTCGGTGGGGTTCAGGTTATCGATGATGAATAGTGTTGGATTCCTTGAATTTCCTTGAATTTCTGAACCAGGGCCCCGGTTATATATCATGTTTTATGGCTTCGGTATGAAATTCTAGGCTAACTATGAGTATTTCCCCTGAAAATGTATGTAGACGCTCACCTAGTTGTTTGACTCTCCCCTGCAGTTGTCTGACTTGCTCTTGCAGTTCTCTGATTTGGGTGTCACGTTGTCCAAGTTGCTCTTGCAGTTCTCTGATTTGGGTGTCACGCTGTCCAAGTTGCTCTTGCAGTTCTCTGATTTGGGTGTCACGTTGTCCAAGTTGCTCTTGCAGTTCTCTGATTTGGGTGTCACGTTGTCCAAGTTGCTCTTGCAGTTCTCTGATTTGGGTGTCACGCTGCCCAAGTTGCTCTTGCAGTTCTCTGATTTTGGTGTCACGCTGTCCAAGTTGCTCTTGCAGTTTTCTGATTTGGGTGTCACGTTGTCCAAGTTGCTCTTGCAGTTTTCTGATTTGGGTGTCACGTTGTCCAAGTTGCTCTTGCAGTTCTCTGATTTGGGTGTCACGTTGTCCAAGTAGCTGTTTCAGCTGTCGAATCTCAGCTTGAGCTGTGTTGATCACAATCTTCTGCTGCGCCGCTTGTTCGTTGATTTCTAATCAAACAGACTCTATAACGCGTCTGACTATTTATTGTAAAGCTGATTCTGTTGTTTGAGCCGCGGATGTTTGATATCCGCTAACTATTTAACTTAATGATGGGAAGGTGCATTTATTGAGGAGAAGGAGAACAACACCCACCCACCAACCCTCAAAGTTTCAATAATTCCCATCAGTAAGATATTTCTAAAGAAATCATATGAGTGCCGACTATTGGTAGTAGAAAAGTAGATAGTCATATTGCGATTCTAGAAACGGTTGATTTACTTCATTAGTGTTCTCCTCCAACTCTGTACTCTTGTCATTTAAAAGTTCCACTCTCCACAGATTGTGCATCTATGTTTATCTTATCGTGCTCCACCATAAAAAGCCATTCTAAACTGACGGATGAGATACATTTTCGATGCTAAGCTTCAAAATATCGACGCGGGAGACATTACATTGCTGTTGGAAAATCGACCTATCAGCCAGATGGTGCTTTTCCATATTTGAATCGATTGGAAATAGACAGTGAGAAACCGAGAACCATACAACAGTATTTGAAGAAAGGGTCAATAGAGAAAATTGTCATCGAAGACTAATACCTTATCTAACGGAACACATATGCTTTTGCTACAGATTAGAATTCCATCTTAGCACCGCTCTGCCCTCAGATGACGCAGCGTCACTAGGTGAAGATACAGTTGGTTGGCGAAAACCTGTGGGTGTGACTGTAGGAAGATCTAAGTTGATTTCAGTTTTCGCTCTTTCGATACTTACACCACCCCATGTTCACGCTGACACTCATACCCACACCCACACCCTCTTCGATCTGATTTTAAAATTGAAAACATGCAGCCTATTTGATACGGTTTTACACTTTGACCAACGTCAAAATCAGATGAAACCTGCTTGTCTATTTGGTTTGTATTTAAGAGTCCCTGCACAAGAGGAACAACCGATTTCTCAACATAGCTGCTCAATCGATGTTCTCAAATTTTTTCGGAAGTAAGCTCATCTTGTAGACAAAACGCTTTTTAGGCATAAAACCTAACTTTTAGCCCTAAAGGTGGAAATTTGACTGAGATACGAAATACGAACTGAAAGCACTAAAACTACATTTTCATCAATTTTTGAGATTTTTCGGTAGTCGTCTACTGGCATTATTTTCACAATATCTCATCACCAGGACGTGATGGAGACCTGAAATTTTTACCGGACATAGATTTCGGGATGGGAAACACAATCATTGTATACAATCATGTATATGTCGCGTTAAAGTATCATCGGCATTTCTAACCGTATGTCATAGTAGACATCAAAAAGTACTCGATCTTTAGAATAAGCTTTCTCCCAATCAGCTTCATGGATGTGGCTCAAACGTTTTTTGCGAAGAATACTATTCTATTACTACTGAATTATCCAATCAAAAGTTTGGCATCTTGAAATTGGTCCCGAAAATCATGATCACGAAAATAGTGCTGTATTCTCTTGTAATAGTATTCAGGGGACCGGGATGATTCTGAGAAAAATTAGAAAACAAACACCATTTCGCTTGAAACTTTCAGCAATCATAGAGGTCAGTGTTAGTAATAACATCTATAAGTTTCAGCCTGATCGATAAATATTTCGATATCTCACTGTATAGACGCCCTCATTGTCGTTAGAGTTCCGCATAGAAAAGTGTAGTTTAATGAGTTTTTGATTATACTTTTACATAATTTATAGACATTTTATACATCATTCAGTAGAGAATGTTATGCTGAACAAAACTGTGTGATTCATTTAGAGCTAAAATAAAAACATGACTGTAAAATTTAAAATATACTCTATAAGAAACATCATGCATTAAGGTCATTGGATGATCGTCACATCTATTCTACTTAATCGAAAGCTATATGTTTAATTGAATTTTATCGCATTTTGTAAAGGAAGTATGTTTAGACATATAATCAAAATTTCACGGTTAAAAATGGTGTTTTCATTCTGATGGCAAGATTTGTTAAATGGCACTTTTAATACACTTGTACTAATTTGTGATATGATTGGTTTCACTTTCATTTAAATTATTTTCAAAAAACGATACTAATGACGTTTGATGAAAATGAAAACTTTTTATGAGATCCGTATCTAGAACTCACGAGTCCCACTGCTAATCGTATGCTTCTCATAACTTAATTTTTTGATAAATTCTATATAAAGTAACTTTTCTGTTCTGCAGTACTAATTCATTATCATGGAAGAATTCTTTTTATTTTAATTATCATATATGTTGCATGATGAATTAGATTTTCGAATTCGGCATACGCAACACTTTTTCTAGGCTATATCATGCTTGACGCATTGGAATAAGACCGGAGACAGCGTACTATATTACATGTCACTTGTACCTGATAGTTCTTTGAGCTAATTCTTCAACGTTAGAAAAATTCATGTGACAAATCACTTGAGACCGTTATCCAATATGCTGCAACATTTCTGAAAAGGCTGATAGTCTTCGTTAGTACTCAATAGATGACAAAGATGGCACTGGATGCATCAATTACATTCTTCAGCTTAAGATGCGGATTTCATAAAAACGTTTACATTTTCATTGACCGTTAGAGGTAAGGTTTTATGATAATAATTTGCATGAAAGTGCGATAAAGCCTATCAGAAATTAGTACCCATGTCAAGATATCCGATAGTTGGTTACGATTGATGTCCCATCAGAGTCCGATCAAATAATTTACATTCCGACAGGAATTCAGATTTCGAAAATCTCATCGTTTCCTCCTGCAGGAATCCCATTCAGTACTTTAGTAGATCTTATAGGAACCAATAGCGAGATCCGATAAGTTCCCTAGATCGTTGTATAGAACTACCCAGGTCAAAGAATCTCACACAATATCTGATGTTGAGCCAGAAAGATCTTACATATGAACGAAATCTTTCAAGAGTCTGACAAAACATCGTCGCCTCCGAGATCTTGCATCAGATCATACTATATTTTCCTCGAAAGATTGTACATTCCCTTTATTTGCATTAAAAACTTTAGATATATTTTGAGAAGATAATTAATTTTAATGAAATATTACTGTGGTATATCATACGTAACAGAATCTTTCAAGAATCTTATAATGCTATGGTCCGTAAGAAGTCACAGACGACTATTTTGAGTGCGTTTTTTCATCAGATCTTATAAGGTCAGATATGATCAGATGTAAAATCTTTGCAAGAACTTGAGATCGGATTGTTTGACCTGGGCAGAAGTGTACTCAGGCAGAAGAATCCAGTCCGGATTTCATCTGGGTTTGTCGGAATCTGACGAGAACTGAGAGAGATTTGTGAAAAATTATTCGTACCCAGTGGGACTTTATATCAACTTCCGGATCACTGGATTTCCAGTTATGGCCAATCGGATTCGGTCTGTGTTGAGGCGATCCCATAGGACTGATTGCTCATCTTCGTTCTGTACAGCGCAAGGGTCGTTGAAGGGATCTTGATATCATACAAAACGGCTAACGGTCAACCAGCATGATTGAAGTTGAGCGCTCAAATTTTCGGAGATAACACAACAGATCTTATTATTTTAAAGTTTTTATGTAGGTTTTCGTAGATTCTGCGTTGATCTATCTTGTTTGTTTTTAATCATTACGAAACTAAATGATGGTTGCCAGCCAATATTCAGCTTTTTCGTGTAAAAGTATCGTGAAAAAGCTCTTTTTCTCTTATCATATTTCATTAATAGAGACATTTTAAACATTTATAATAGCAGTGGTAGCTTGAAATACAAATGAACATTGCTGCTTTTATATCCTAAATGGTATTTCCAAATGGGAAAGAAAATTTTAGAATTGTGAAAATCGTCTTGAAAATTAACTTCTGCGCGTTACTTAATGTTTTGTCAATAGCTCACTCATTTTTCAAGCTGTGAGTGTTTTCTCTTGACCATAAGATAGCCTTATCTTTCAGCTGTAAGTCAACACCTCCAAATTTATGCATATGGAGTAGTTGCCAGGATTAACCACTTCTTCTGCACCCCGCCCCCCAAGAAACGATGACAATTTTTTAGTCTGTGCGTTACCGACGAGTGTTTTCACGTCTACCATTCTGTAGATACAGTCGTTCGAAGTTAAAAAACGTCTGTGAGTTACCTGCGTTTTGCATCATATCTCGATGACAAGTCCATTTTTAACTGTGAAATTTTGATTATATGTCTAAATAAACTTCCTTTACAAAATGCGATAAAATTCAGTTAAACATACAGCTTTCGATTAAGTACAATAGATGTGACGATCATGTAATGGCCCTAATGCACGATGTTTACTATAGAGTATCTTTTAAATTTTATAGCAACTTTTTATATGAGCTCTAAATGAATCGTACAGTTTTGTTCAGCATAAAATTCTCTTTTGAATGATGTATATAATGACTATAAATTGTGTAAAAATCTAATAAAAAACTCATAAAACTACTTTTTCCTATGTGGAACTCTAACGACAATGAGGGCGTCTATACAGTGAGATATCGAAATATTTATCGATCAGGCTGAAACTTATAGATGTTATTACTAACACTGACCTCTATGATTGCTGAAATTTTCAATTCAAACGGTCTTTGTTTTCTAATTTTTCTCAAAATCTTCCCGGTCCCCTGTATACTATTATAAGAGAATACAGGACTATTTTCGTGATCATGGTTTTTGGGACTAAATTCAAGATCCCAAACTTTTGATTGGATAATTCAGTAGTAATAGAATAGTATTCTTCGCAAAAAACGTTTGAGCCACATCCATGAAGCTGATTGAGAGAAAGCTTATTCTAAAGATCGAGTACTTTTTGATGTCTACTATGATATATGGTTAGAAATGTCGATGATATTTTTACACGACATATACATAATTGTATACGATGGTTGTGTTGCCCATCTCGAAATCTATGTCTGGTCAAAGCTTCTGGTCTCTATCACGTCCTGGTGAAGAGATATCGTGAAAATAACGCAAGTAGACGACTAACCAAAAATCTCAAAAATTGACGAAAATGCAGTTTTCGTGCTTTCAGTTCTTATTTCGTATCTCAGTCAAATTTCAAGCTTTACGGCTAAAGTTTTGATTTTGTACGTAAAAAGACTTTTGTCTACAAGTTGAGATCACTCCCGACAAAATCGGAGAACATCGATTGAGCAGCTATATTAAGAAATTGGTTGTCCCTCTCGTGCAGTGAGTCTTAAGGAAAGAGAGTGATTTCAAGCACCTTAATACTATCATAATCAATCAGTCTTAAGTTCAAAGTAAGTATCAAATATATTTTACCTCTAGTTGTTGAATTGATGTTTTTTACGTGAAGTAACTGAAAGAAAGAATATATTTTTAATGAATATCTCATATGAAAATCTATCGAGTCTATGCGTGGTTTAAAACTTGTTGTAGATGCGTTTGAAACGCTGTGACAAGGCATGTGCGAATGCATCCAAAATGAAACATGTAATGCATCTTAACGCATCTGTCGGATGCGTGTGAACGTGTTTCGTAAACGCGTCAGAATGAATTTGAAACCATCGTGAAACATCTGATGTGTTAGGAAGCCTTTGAAGAAATTTACGGAAAATAAGAAACATTTTGTACTCGCAGATTGGCGTTACGGCACCCTCACAATCACTTGACGGTCAGCTCTTTCGTAGAGACATAGTACAGAAAAAGTGATTCAACTTACGAGTCCAGCGAGTAGTATGGCGAGTGCGAAGATGCTGGCTAAAACAGAAGAAGTTATAATTAATTAACAAGTAATTTACTTTTGAAGCATATTAGCTCCTCAGAGTGTATTACTCATAATGATATCTTTGTTATTCTAATTGAGGACACTTATAAAAATCCATTAGGAATTTATTTACAAGGCTTATCTGTTGTGGTCGTCAGTTTTAGGACAGGGCAACAGGAGAATCCAGTCCCTTAGAGTCACTCGGATTCAATTGGAGTCTGGTGGAGTTACATGGAGTCAAGTATCCAAGCGATTAAACCCAATACTAGATCTAATCGCATCCGATCAACCGACGAAATCCTTTCGGAATCCAGGCTGAAGAATGAGTAACATATCGGACTAGAAAACAGTAATTTATTTCTTGGGTGCAAGTTAGTAGCAGATGACATTATTAGAGGTCTGTCAGAACCCTATAACGGATGTTGTCGCATTCCGACAATCGGACCAATCCGATTTGAATGCTATGGCGTCGAATGTCTTTCTGCAACCAGGCTCGGATCGTTTTCAAAGAAATTCACCATAAAATCCGACTAGATCTGATCGGATAAAGTTGTCGAGGTGAATTTGTTGTATGTAGCCTACTCGACTCAGGCTTAATTTCAATAAACTGTATCCCATTCTCTTCAATTGTGTTCAAAAACAAACTGATTTATGCTGACGCAGCATGAGTATTTCAACAAGCTATAGCCTACTCACAATAATAGTTAGGTGTAGATTGATATGTGGACGAAGATATTGTAGAGCCATGCAAGAAAAACGTTGACCAGTATTTTCTCTTCTCGTCCCCCGCGGAAATCGGGAACGGGAATGACCTTCGAAATTTCTATTCCAGAAAATATGTTTGTCCTATTTTTATATTCACTTAAATCCATATTGATAAAATTGAAGAATCATGAGTATGAAAAATACTTATCAAATCGAATGTGAATTTTTAATTATTCACTTATTTCAGTATATAGTAATTCATAAAACACAAATATATGTAGAGAGATAAAATGACAGAACTACGAATGTGTAGAAAGCTCACTCAAGATTTTGAAAACAGGGAAAGGTTATTTTACTACTCGATATCGAACTACACAGATCAAGTGAAATGAAATTGATGAAAATTAACTTTTTTTATTTGGTAAACACTGTTTCTTTATGTTAACAGATAAATAATCAGTCCAGAATTTAGTTTTTATTCCGTCCTATTACGCAGTCTACTCGATACGTCACATTATGAGAAAAGTGATACTGGAAGAAGATAGCGTTTAATAGTATGATTTCTTATTTGAAGTGAGGCAATGAAATATTGATTGAAATTATCTGAGCCCTTCAATGACGAGATCGGGGAACAGAAAACAAAAGCATTGCCTCCGAAGGTCTGTAAGATAAACTTCACAAACTTTCGATGCGATTTGGAAATCGAAAGATCTCTCCAATTCAGTTCCGTCTCACACTTTGACCCATGCCAAAACCACATGAACCATGGCTGTTGTTGTTTGAATTCGATACATCGAACACTACAAGAAATCACATTCACCGACACAATCACATAGCCACTCTACTCATAAACTCGTAAACGTGTGGCCTAAAATTTTTACATAAAAGCTTACTCTCTCAGCGTATATTGTTACACATGGATAAATCCTTTGATACTTAGCACGTATAACCTATACTTTTATCGTAATGTCTGTCTTTTGTCCATTCAATTAGAGTCATGCTCTTACCTTTATATTTACAAACGCAAGTTTACGTTCATAAAGTTATACTGAACTACACACTGGTACTCCCATCGAAATATCTGCACTAGCGGGATGTGATTGATTTGAGAAAATGAAACCATACTGCAATCCTAATCCCACGCTGCCTTCACGTACTATCCTATTTAGCATTAAAGTGGCTTGTAAATTCCTGGTAACACTGAATCTCTGAAAGTTGAACGCAGGAGAATAACTCCACTTTAAAGAACTTTCTCCCCTGTCAATGTCAATTTCCCACTTAGAATGATTTGTATAGACTGTAATATACATAGATGGGTGGTCCCTCTTAAGAAAATCTTGAGGTGAAAATAGCAATCGAGTTTGTCGAAGTACACGGTACTTCTAGTTTATTTATTGTCGATTTTTTATCATCCAAGAGAATTCTTGTAACTTTCTTCTTGCAGAAGATAGAGGACTAGTGTTGGCTTCATATTAAAGATTATGTCAGTGCGCAGTTTTTCTTCTGACAAAGTTTTGGAATTTTCAAAAAACTCATTTTAAATGACCTCTTTAGTGAACATTCGATCAGAGTAATCGAAAGAACATGTCACTGAATCTCACTTTTCTCAGTACAGAAATAAAATTTGACAAACATAGTAAGACAAAATCTGATACTCATTTGGAATGTTAAAACACACATGATATTATTTTATATTGAAAGGGGTGGCTGTCATTTCCAGCTGCCTTACTGTAAAACAGGTTTTGCAGAAAAAAGATAAATACACTCTAAAAAATCAAGGTTTTTACTGAACCCTCAAAAAAGGTTCGGTAGAATACACAAAGCTTGCAAATGTGGTGAAAGTTCCAAAAAAAGAATAAAAAACATACGGAACCTTAAAAGGATCTGACCGTGTGCCCGCAATCAGATCCTTTTTTCTTCGAAACCTTTTTAAGAGACGTTCCACGAAAATATCAAAATTCCAAAAACATGGGGGTCAACCGATTTTGAGTCTGACCCCATAGGATTTTAGGCCATAGGGTATCATATGTAAATCCAGAATATTACGGCCCAAAGATCTACCTATAGTTGGCTACGACCAATACACTTGACATACCCTAAAAAATACAGTCAAAAAATGTAAAAAATTCAACTTTTCGTTTGCTGAAATTTTTCCCCCAAATTTTTCCACGGTTCAAATTGAGTCATATACCAATCGATAGAGCTTGACTTGCTCTACAAAATGGTACATATGACATTTTTCTTCAACTTCGATATTGAAGGAAAAAAGTCAAAAAACATTTCGTTTTTTGCATATACGATTTCATGGTTTTTTCAGTATTTTCATCGAATACCTAGGTGAGAAATCGATTGCAAAAAAAATGATCCACCATTTTGTAGCTCATTCAATTCTGCATCGAATCGTATATGAGACGTTGCTGAACGACGTTCAGCACTTGAGATAGCCATACTCATATTTTGTCTTGCTCCGCGGAATCCTTTGTCATATCGGATTTATATTTGAACTTTTTTTCTCAAAATTTTTCCACTATTCAAACTGAATCATATACCAATCGATAGAGTTTTACTTGCTCTACAAAATGGTGCATATGACATTTTCCCTCAGCCTCAATATTGAAGACAAAAGGTCAAAATATTGTATTTTTTGACGAGATATAATTTTTTCTGCCCAGTATTCTGATGAAATATCTGTATCAAAAGATGAATGCCAAAACAGAAATAGCATCATCTTATAGTCCAATTAATTCTGCATTGAATGATGTATTTCATATTGTTTTGAGATATTCTACAACTGAGTCACTAAGACTCAAACATCAAGAACTGATATCATATTTAGTTATAATCCTTCACGAAAAGCATTTTTCAAAGTATATTGCCAAATTTCGTCTATATATTTCAATCAAGCATAGAATATGATATTTCAATCATTGTGTATTGACTCAAATTACTTTGTCTATAGTTTAAACAAAGTCAACAA
>OENT01003747.1:0-10753 GCA_900239685.1 Rotaria macrura | reverse complement strand
ATATTGAGATAGAAGAGTGCAATGCTTCTCATTGAGATCTCTAAGTTGCTCCGATTGTTGTTCAATGATTTTTTTCAATGATTCATTACTACATTGAAAAAAATTGTTGTTTTTTGAAACAGTGGGAATTATAATCAATAAAACGAACTTTTCTTCACGATTAGGCTGTTTTGTTAATGGTTGTTCCAATCGGATGGCTTCTTCTTTACTATAATAGTTCATAAGCGGATGATTAATTAAGTGCAAGTGCATAGTGCTAAGAATAGCGTTGAGTAGCATAGAAACTAGTTTGCTTCTTATATTCTATGAATCTTAGATGTCTACGTTGTTTCCTGCATGATGGGGATGTTTTTTAGCATCCGACTGAAGTTTTACTGGCATTATTCTTCAGTTTGTGGTTACTATGCCGCATAGGTGTTGAAAGTTACGGGGGAGTGCTAGATTAGAGTCATGTGGAATGACAAAGGTGTTGAATCGTATCAGTTTCATCAAAAGACGAAATAAGTTTGTGTCTATGTTTTTAAATGAATGAAGATTACTAATGTAATTTAGGCTATGTAGAAATGTGATTTTAATATTCAAATAGTGCTGCAAATATGTATTTGTCACTTTATTATCTCGTCAGAGCGTATTTTTTTCTCATCGTGAAATAACATTTTGATTTGCAGAACGAGCAAATGATGTAAATGTTGACCAATGCATTAAGATGAAAAATTCTTGATGGTAACTAAATGAGTGATCAGTAGGAAGTGGCTTAGTGTCATCCACGCCTTCAACCGGGTGTACAATAAGAAAATTCGTGTTCCTCACGGTTTTTGGTAATTAGATTCTTACTTGTCGTTTGGTTGAAATATTTTCTGTTGTTCAAACGATTGCAATTGTTCTTGATGCATATGTGATGCTGATGCCCGGTCACTTTGTATCTGGTCGATGTATGCTACTCGATTGACAACTGTCGATATCAAATGATCAAGACGTTCGTTTGTATCTTCACTAATGCCATTAAATAGATCTGGTCGTTCAGTGGCTAGCCGTTGTAGTTTTTCTTTGAATGTTTGTAAAAGACGTTTGAATTTCGCATTGACCTGTGCTAGTTTATCATGTTGTTGATCATCTGTTTGACTTTCACTGTCAATAGTTGAAATAGAAGATGAATTTTTCATTTCTAATTCTTCGACAAGATTCGCGTGTTCACTAATAAGATGCTGAAGTTGATTTTTACAAGCTATTAATTGATCTTCAGTTTCTTTTCTAAACGATACAAAGAAAATAATGAGTTTCTAACACAGAAATCAAAATAAGAAAACAATTACTTTTGTCGATTGATGTCATTATATAGTTCAAGTTGAGATGAAAGAAGAAGGTATTTTCCACTGAGATCTTTTAATTCCTCGGATTGCTGGTCAATTATTTTTTGTAAAGATTGAACACTAAATTTTAATATTGAACAAATTAAGATCTATAGAAAATGTTTTCATTGTATAAAATAAGATTTACTCTTCATTGGACGAGCAACTATCAATATTCGAGGTTATTGATGATTGTTTAAATTGACTTAGTTCTTTTTGTAATTTTTCTATCTCATCTTGGCTAAACAAAAACAATCAATTAGTATTGCAGCGCTTTTCAGTGAAAACAAATAGATCAAATAATTCTTGTTACTATTAATGTCTAATGAGAAAAATTCGGCGGTAGAAGGGTCCGTCTTTAATTCAGGCGATAAATATTCAGTAAATTCTACTGGATTACTATTACTCTGAAAAATACTGAGGGTATTTCTGATCCAATCATTGTTGTTTATATAGGATGCATTGTAACAACTGTCGTAATTCAGAAGTGTTTTCAGCGTTTTCTACTACGCCATTGTCTCTCAATCTCTTCAAACTGCTGAAACCAAACTTAAGTCCTTTTTACACGATCGTGCTCAAATCTGATTCATTCTATGAAGGATGGAACTAATTAGTTCTCTAACAACTAATCATTTATCCTCAAACTGTAAGTTACTACAATCCTCACTTTGAAGATTTAGATATCAACTGACTCATCTATAGATACTCGAATGAGACGGCGGCCGGGTTTCCTTCGCTAAAAACCATATCGGAAATTACTTTCCTACTGAATTATGAACTTTCAAGGTGACCTGAACGTATATTACTCTAAGTCTAAAAACAAAACATTCATATTGTCCCAATTAAGAAAAATAAAGCTACAGATTCAGAAAAGAAGAGCCTTTAACAAGGCCAATTGAGAGACTACAAAGAGCATACTTCGAATAAGAAGCTATGGACAAACGGTACTCGTGAGATAATTTATTCTTGGAAAAGCAACTTTCACGACATTAAAACATTCTCCAGTGTAATCAAGGATTCAGAGTTCCATTAAAAATTCAAGAAGAGAAACTGAATATTCTTAATCGACTCGGCTAGAAAACCCTTTATTATTTTCCCGTCATAGAAAATAGCATGATGGTTCTTTACTTTTCAGCCATGTGGAGTACTTGTTGTTGAACAAGTGTATCTCGTTCTTGTACAAGTGATTGTATTTGTTCTTCATACATATCAGTTGTCGATGCACGATCATCCAATATACTTTGACATTCCTGCTCTACTTCATTAAGACGTCTTAGAAGTACAGTTCGTTCTTCATCGTTTCGAGAAAGTTTCAGTTGAAGTTCATTTATTTGTTTTTCATAGTTCTCAATCTTTGATGGACTGAAAATAAACGATATTACTGATAACGTGATTCACAATGTAGAAAAGAAGTCCAATCAACCTGATTTCGTCTGATGATATACTTGCACCGACAAGAGCTTCAACTTTAACTGGACACTCATGTTCGATTTGATTACGATAAGCATCAACAGATCTGTCACAACGAAATAACCAGCATGCTGAAAGAAAGCGACTCAAAGTCTATGAAATTATTTACTTTTGTAGCTGTTGAATATGATTTTGCAGTTGTTCTTCTGATTGGTTACGTTCACTTTCTACGGATTGAAGTTGAGTTGCTTGTTGGTGTACTTTGAATATTAAATGATCGAGACGTTCATTCGTTTCGGTGCCTATGCCATCGAATAGATCGGGTCTTTCGGTTGCTAGTCTTTGTAGTTTTTCCTTCAATCCTTTCAATGCAACTCTTAGTGTTTTGTTCATTTTTTCTAGTTTGTTATCCGTGGATTTCGTATCTTCATTAGGAGGAATCGGCGAGGAACTCGTCTTTTGTAGTTCGTCGTGAAGACTTTGTAAGCGCTTTTCGTAACTGACGACTCCTTCGTCGTGTTCTTTCCTGTATGAATAGAAGCGAATGTAGAAAAAGAAAAGTATCGATGAAATGCTTACTTCAGTCGATCGTGTTCCGATTGTAGATTAGCTTGTGAATCATATTGAGATAGAAGAGTGCAATGCTTCTCATTGAGATCTCTAAGTTGCTCCGATTGTCGTTCAATGGTATCATGTAACACTCTTATTCTAAATCAATAAAAGTCATAAGTAAGAGAAATGATATTATACGATTGATCTTTGTTTCTCCGGGTTTGATCTTTTTCTTAGCATCGATTCTTCTTAGATTATTAAAAATATAACTGATGGCAGTCTCCGTGTGTTTGTGTCACTGTAGACTCGACGCATGGAAATGTATTCTCGAACATCGCATACCTTTGATTAAAACTAATCTGTAAAGAGATGGGGTTTATTTTTAAGTTTTGACTGACACCTAAGTGTTTCGGAACGGAGTCCATACCGATGACTTTGAAGTTCATTGATCACGACTGTGGTCACAAATCAGTTTAAAAACACTAAATTTTTCGCAGTGTTATTAGGAAATCTACATTGAAAGCAAGTATTTATGCTTCATGGGTTTCTACTTGTATGACTTTGATTGTGCTACATTTCTGTTCAGTAAGATGAAACGCGTTATACTCATATAAAGTTATTGATACTTTTTTCGAACAATACTATTTACACTCGGTAAAGACTGAAACCAATTGAATAGTGCCGTAAAGAAGCGTAGTGTACAGTGTAACTTTGGCAGAACTTAGCGCTCGTATCAGTTTTCAGTTGATTATAATACTCCAGAATGAATCCTATAAAAACATACTCGTCATCCGATGGTGTGCGACTTTCTGCAATCGGTTTTGATTGTTTTAATTCATTTAATTCGTGTTGTAATTTTTCAATTTCGTTTCGACTAAAGTAAAAGAATTCAAAGAATATGAGTCGTTCTACTAGAGTGAAAGAATATATTTACTTTTCAGCCATGTGGAGTACTTGTTGTTGAACAAGTGTATCTCGTTCTTGTACAAGTGATTGTATTTGTTCTTCATACATATCAGCTGTCGATGCACGATCATCCAATATACTTCGACATTCCTGCTCTACTTCATTAAGACGTTTTAGAAGTACAGTTCGTTCTTCATCGTTTCGAGAAAGTTTCAGTTGAAGTTCATTTATTTGTTTTTCATTGTTCTCGATGGTTGGATCACTAAAAATTTGAAGTAATCGATTTTTAAATTTATTTGTGAGGTAAACATTTATTCAACCTCGGCTCATTGATTGATGAAGATATTGAAACATTCTCAACGCCAGTTGGATAGTGGGATGTTTGTAACAAACTATAATTAGCAATGTAAAATGTGTTCTTGTAAGTAAAAATCTCTCTCGTATGTAATTTAAATTACTTTTGCAGCTGAGTTATTTCACTTTGAGCTTGATCATAACTGTTTTGTAGATTACTAATGAGTAGACTTTGATTTTTTATGACAGTTATCAAATGATCGAGGCGTTCTAAAGTATCATCACGGATGTGTGAAAATAAGTCAGGTTGTTCGATGACCAATTGATTTAGTTTTTCTTTCATTGTTTGAAGTGCACGTTTGAGTTTATTAATAAGTGCTTGTGTTTTGTCTTGAGATTGTTCATCTGTTTGAGTTTCATTATGAACATATTTGCTTACTGAAGAAGACGACATGATATTTGAACTTGGAGTAAATAAATGATTCGTTAATTCAGGGTCTTCAGTTTCACGTGTTATTTCTGTCGAAGGTAATTGTCTAGAAAAAATATATCGTTTGAAATAGATTTCTAACCAATGAGCTGGGAAGATTTACAGAACATACGTATCAATATTTGATCGCAGATTTTTTTCGAAATACGTATTGTGTTCGAAAAGTAGATCGCCCGCATTTGTGCTTGATTTTATTTGATTTTCATGTTCATTCTGTAACATCTGTATTTGTATAGCTTGATTTCGAATCGTTGATATTAAATGGTCAAGACGTTCGATTGTATTGTCGTTTGTTTCAGAAAACAAATCTGGTCGTTCGTTAACAGCTTGATCAATTCTATCTCTGATATTTTGTAGTGTACGGTTTAAGTTTTCATCTATTGGTATTATTTTATCTTGGGACTGTTCATCAATCAGTGTTTCATTGTCAATCATTTGTCCAATGGTTACAAATGCATTGGCAGGTTCATCTGATGGTATATCGAATGGTGGAAAAGCATCATTCCAGTCGTTTACTTTTATTATTGATGAACTAGTTTGATTTTCTTGTTGATAGTCTGATTCAGTTTGTACATAACTATCGACATAGATCGGTACAATTAAACATTGAATAGCACTATCATGATATTGTGTTATTGATGCATCTAAAAGATATGATTTTACTAGTAAAACAAATAGAGAAAAAATCAAGAGACTAAGTAGAATTCACAATTCTAATTCCTTCTACGTAATGTCAGATATGATGATGCACATCAATAGATAATATATTGACATACTGTCAAATGAACATACCTGCATTTCTATTTTCTAATATAGTTTGATAGTATTGTGAATTGAGATCTTTTAAATGTTCATTTTCAAATTGAATTTCTGAAATGATTGTTTGCAATCGATTGATCTCATCTTCAGATGATATTTGTTGTTCTGGAACAGGTAAATCACTAGGTGGAGTACTTTCATCATTCCAATCGTTTTCCCAAGATATTTCTGCAGTACGAGATAAACGAATTTCATCCGATAGATTGCATTGAATATCAATATCACGTGAAGATTTGACTGTGTCAGAATCTAAATACACGAGCACTTCTAGAAAAGTTACCGATCTAAAGACCATTCAAATACAATTTTATTCTTTCAGATTAAAATCTATTTCGTTTGTTGTTAATCTAGTAATCATTATGTGTTTTTTTACATTGCTACAAGTGTACATTTGAGAAAATTTTCATGGACATACAATGATTAAATATTTATTGTCGCCTCTCCAGAAATGATCGATTGAATACTATTCTCAAAGTTGATTTTACTAATCTAACACTCTAATAGACTATTTCTGTGTAAAGAAAAGATAAAATATTTCTAGTTTCAGCTGAGTAACGTAAATGATTCCATTCTCAATAGTATGTCAACTTATGTTGTAGATTTCATAACAGTTTTTAAATGCTGAGATATTCTAACATTTAGGGAAAGAGTAAAATACTGTATAGATCATGCTTCTATAGCACAGCAACAATAAGAATTACTTCAAATGTGTTTATTCAATCTGACTATTTTTTACCTATTAAATTTCGATAATCAGCGATCAGTTAATTTTTCTATAAATCTTACAGCATGATATAACAGAGTTTTTTTCAATGAAAATAACTTGGATCTCTTAATATATTATATCAATAATAAAGTACGGAGACTGAGTATCTTAATTTCGAAGATAAAAAGTTACTAAATTTTAGTCTGAAAACTAATTAAATGACATAAACTGTATTCGATAACTAGATATTTTCATTCGATATTCAAATGATAACTGTAAAGACGTGTTGAAAGTTTCATTTAGCAAAAATAGTTACGTTTCTTACCGTTGTCATTGTTATCGATATGTAATTTTTCTTGATACATTTGAGAATTATAATCTTTTAGTGCTTCATTTTCATTAATAAGTTCATTATAATCATGTCTTAGTTGTTGATATTCGATGTAATCATTTTTTAATAAATTTTCATAATTATTTTTTAAATTATATAAGCTTAATTCATACTTTTCAACTAGATCATCTAAAGATTTTTTCGAATCAAAACGTTCAAGTTCATTTCGTTCGAGTAATTCATCGTATTCATTTTGTAAATGAAGAAATTGCTTTTCTTTTATTTTAATTTTATTCAAATGATTTTCTTCAAGCTGATTATATTTTTCAATATAATCATTCTTTTCATTATTCATGAATTCATATTCTTGCTTTAATGCATTGATTATTCTTTCATTATATAATTGTTTAGCATCGTCAGTTAAATGTTGATTATAAAGCACATTGATTGTTGTTAATGCAAGATGATTTAATTGTAAATCTTTATTGGAAAGTAATGAGTGATATTTTCGTTTTAAGACTTGTTGGCATTCTTTTTTAAGACGATCTGCAAGATCATTGGATGATAGGGCAAATATTTCATCAATGTAATCTAGCACATTATCTTCATCGTCGTCTGGTTGTAAAACGTCATCATCGTTGGACTTGAAAAATAAAAGTTAGATATATACAATCGATTCGTCCTTATTTTTATAGCTGAAGAATGTATGAAACGAAAACGATGAATCTATCACAAGGAAATGAATTCTAACAACGAGTAGAATATTCGATATCTTATGTACAATACATTCGTTTGAATTGAAATTACTAGAATTGTTTTATATCTATGAGATCTACTTGTGAACAATAATAACATATGAAGATCTCACGCATGATTTTTTCCTCATATAACTTCAACAAAGATCAAAAACAATTTATTCATATTCCCATGACGGTGGCTCTTGTTCGAACACACGTTGGACACTTCCATTTACAGATGAATCAGACGAAATAGAAAACTAAGTATTAAGTTGATTAGTTGCATTTGTTTTTATGAGTTAGACATCATGTTCTTAATCCTAAAAAGATTCGTCGTAAAAGCTCAACAAATACATTATATGTCATGTTGTATGTTCAATTTCATCGATGTTATTTCAGATTATGAGAAATAGAAATTTGTAGCTTACGAGAATAGTGAAAAGATAACGATCGTGCTCTGATCAAAAAGTGGCTACTGAACAGAGTACAAACTATTTAATCCTTATTTACACACCAACGTAAGGTAAGAAGAAAAATATCCATTTAATTGAAAAGGAACAAACAATTGTGCTAAAGATAATGCTTCGAATCGCAGTATATTCTGAGACAGCGTTTCTCATGCATAATTTTGAACATTTTATAATGAGTGATAATCACCAAAGTCTTGAGGTTCGTCAAATATGTAGTAACTAGCTGTTTGTTAGTGATCGAACACCTCAGAGAGATGCAGCAAACTCTAACGGAAAATTTTCGACGTTTCTGTTCCATGTTCTTTTCTGATTCGGCTAGAATTCGTTATATTTTTCTCCAAAAGCGATAGAATCTTGATAGTAGTGTATAGGAACGAAACTTCAAGATCAACAAAAGATTTCTGTGTTAGAAATACCTGTCATATAAAATGAACAGGTGGATTCGTACAATGTTCGATATTTGAGTTTAGTCTCTCATCTGACTATAAGTCAGTCTTTATCGGAACTGCTTTGTTTAGCATTATCCGTCCCGTTCGGCAACGACGTAAACTTCACGATTTAATTTAAATTCTATGAAATTTCCTATCTCGATTTTACAATATTCTCTTACATAGAAATTTTTCTTGCTTACATCTTGTACTGCTTTAGAAATTCTATTGGAAATGATTTCATTTAATCTGTTACTAGTTTATGAACAATAGACCCTAAACTGATCACATTGAGAAAGGGATCAAACTGAATCACTCATTAAAAATGTCTATTCGATAGAATCTGATTAGAATTACACAAGAATCTTTCTATTCCACCTAACAGTATTTCTCCTTTGAAAAATAAATAAAACGATAGAAATACTTTTCTCACAATAAAACTAATGATTCATCGTCAAAAATTAAAAAGAAAATACTGAATATTCAATTTTTATGAAGACTTTATGAAAATTATTGGAATTTCTGCCTGAAAATTCTAATGAAAACAAGACAAAAAATTAGAAAACAACTACTTTTACAAAGGCAGCATTTGTTTTCAATAGAATTATTGCATTAAGATTAACTACTGAGAGATCTATCTTCATAGATGGTTCATTATTTTAAACACTTACCATCGACAATAGTTGTCGTAATGATTCGCTTTGACTTTCTTGGTCTGTTGTAATAATAGGATCGATTTGTATTTGTCGATCTTCATAGATTATTGATGTTGTTTGCATAGAAGTATGAACCGTTTCTGATTTTTGTAATGCCTGAGAAATGGCTTGTTGTTGTTGCTCGAATTGATCATTTAATTGTTGAGCTATTTCATCGAGCGATAAATTAGATGAAAGAGAAATCCAATTTTGTAATTTAGAACGAAATGCATCTAGTTCATCTTGATTCGTTTGAGATAAATGCGTGAGTTGACAAGTCATAGAAGCTAGATCGGCTCGAATCTTACTCATTTCTTCGGTTTCAATAAGATTTGATGATGATGATTGAGGTTCGAACTAGAAGAGGCAAGAATAAATATCATAAAAAACAAGTTTCGATATAGAACTACGAAAAACTAACATCTTCTTTCAATTCCATGGGAGTTTCTTCTTGTATTGTATTTATTTCTAATGCTGAATGATGACCTAAAACTATGGATCTATCATTTAGTGGATTATTGAAACTTTCTTTGTCCAAAACAAGTTGTTCAATGACTTTTTCAAGTTCTTCTTTTTGATTTTTTAAAATTAATATTTCTTGACTTATTTCATCAATATTATCTGCTGACGATTGTTCAATCTGTCTTGTATTCATTTTTAAGTCTAAAGATAAAAGACAGACGAAAAGAAAGAGATACTAAAATAAAGCCAGTCAATATTCTATATTCAGCTACCTGATCGAAGATCGCTATTGACTTTTTCTATATCAACAAGTCTTTCACTGAAATTTTCACGCATTTCAATAATTTGTTGTATAATTTGTTGTGCAATATCATCTAACGAATTACTTTCATTAATAGGTATGTAATCGTCAAGTTTATTTCGAAAATTATTTAATTGTCTTTGTTGATCGTGTTGCCATGCAAACGATGCCTCATCGAGAGGAGTATGTTGGCTTTCCGAAGAGGCAACAGTTTCTGGAATATCGATCGTTTCTTCCTCAACATTTTTCGCACTTGCATGGATAGAAACCTGTATATTTGAACCAAAAACGTAAATATAGAACACGTAGATTTCTAACATACCTGCTCGAATTGTTCATTCAATAAAATCGATGATAATTTTTCTGAAAAGACAAATTTGAGAGTTTCATACTGAAAAAGGAAAAAAAGCAATAAAACTTGAATACCAATAGTTTTTTCTGGCTCAACAGATATTGACAAGCTCTCAAGTTGATCAATCAACAGCTGCTTCTCCATGTAAAGTTTATTATATGCCTCTTTCATGGAATTGAGTTTGTCGATCAAGTCATTTACATTGCCTACTTGTGTCAATTGAGTGCTTGGATCCGACCGAACAACATCGAGTTCTTTGGCTATCGTTTGATATTGTACATTGAAATCATCTCGTTCTTTCATAATATAATTAATAATTTGCTGCGCAATATCTTCAAATGATGGACCTGCTTGAATAGAGAGATACTCCTGGAGTTTGCATTGAAACTCCCGGAGTTGTGTTTCTTGATACGATTGCCAAGCTTGATTCGCTTCATTTAGTTGCGTGCAT
>OENT01003746.1:0-10754 GCA_900239685.1 Rotaria macrura | reverse complement strand
TCAGGAAATAAACTCGTGAAATATGATCAAGTACCATCTCTGATTAAAACTAGATGCAAATGGATCGGATTTGAGGGGGGGGGCCGCAAAACGGCCTTATCCGCCCTCCTCCTTTACTACTGATATTAAACGAAGATTCCGGAAAGACAATTTTTACAAGTGCAACTCTTAACGAATATTTAGTCGATATTTTATTGTTTCATTAAATAATCAGTATTTTTCGTTCAGTTTCAGTTAATATCTATTAATAATTTGTAAAATTTATATATATTTATTTATAAATATTTAGTTTAGAGATTTTAGAAGAATCAGCTTCCGCCTTTTAGAATTTTTAATTAAAATGAAATATAACGCAAGAAAATGTCAACTTCACAGGTTTCGACGCATCGTTGTTCTTCCTGATTTGTGATTTTTGTGAAGTGAAATGACAAAAGAAGGAATAGGACCGTAATACTGAACCAACTGAGTTACAGTTCATCTGCATCTATACCATATGTTGACTCTACTGTTAAAATGCATTGATTTCTGAAAATTCATCTATTAGATGCGTGAAAATGCGACATGGGGAGATCAACTCGTTCATACGCGTTGTCTTCTTTTGCCTGTGAACTGAACGACTTAAACGCGTTCTTTCTCTGCCTTTTTTCCCTTCAACGCATTAAAATACCATTTTGGCGTTTTTTTGACTGCGTGGGTAATTAGAAGTTGAATCATTTCGTGAAGTAGGACGAAGCATTTAAACAGGCACTTTTTCAAGCATGGAGAAAAGGAACCATTCCATAGAGACCTTGCTGCATTGTACTGTATGCAATATTAGAAATTGTCACAATATACTGAATATATATATGGTCGTTACAGATTTTGTTGATCTCTAAGATAACGATGACGAATTTTTTATATCGTTAGAAAAAAATCTAAAATTACCATGCCATAGAAAGTCTTTTTCCTTATTAGAAATCTGTTTCGATGGGAGAGAGAAATATTGCCGCTACTTTTCATAGATCACATGTTGACGAGACTATTTTATGATTGAAAAGAAGAACGCAGCAAAGCATTGATTGGATAAATTCAACGTCTGCTATTGACGGTCACTTCTTTGAAATAAATTTTCGACAGAGACTCATTAACGTTTCTTGTATCCAAGAAAGTTATAACCTACTTTTATGTATGCTTTGAAGCATATTTTTATTCGCTTCATTGCCTAAGATAAGATTTGAAATCAATACTACGTGAGCGCCCATTCACAACCGATCTGTTTCTTGCTCTTCTAGAATCATTGGCGTGTTTTCTATATTTCAAAAAACGCTAGGAAATGCCAATGTGAATGAGACAAAAGACGATGTTGAATAATGGAAGAAAATTGATGCTGGAATTCATACTCTTTCAGTTCTTCGGCATGACAAGTATGGAATATAATGGTGTATCCTATGGCTAATAAGTAGATCGATCACATATCGAAATACAAATGTTTAATGTGTATAAACGATCAAAGGACCATACAATGCTCTTTTCAAGGGGTAGTTTATTGTGCCAGAAAAAAAAGAAATGGAAAAAAGGATCTATTAAGTTTAATTGCAATCATCTCCTTGTTCCGCATTTTCCACTTCATTTTCGAAAATCATCCTCTGGACAGTTACTCGTACAAAGAGAACATCCAGACTTTTGCATGTAAGTGCATCGATGTATGTCCTGGAATTTAGCAAGTGTTATATTTCACGACTGTGCACAATGAAATTAATAAAACTGAGAACGATTATCTTTCATTTACCATAAAAATTTCTTTGGGCTACACACAGCATTAATCCAGCTAATGAAATGGGCATACTCATAAAGAAAAATTCTTGAGTTGTCATTCATTCACAATGAAAACCTCTGTTTCCCAATAGCTTCAAGAAAATACTCTCGTTCATTGCTCATTGACTTCAATGTGTCGAATAATTTCACATCGTTATTTCCCCACCTGTCCCCGGGATAAATGGTCATCGAATCTCTAGAAGTTTTTTTCAGAAACCCAGTGGATTTATCAGGCTTTGGCAATTCAAAAATCAAGATGATGTAAATAAAATTACTTTTTTTCTTAGCAAGAAAATAGTCCTCAATAGAAGGCAACCGCAGGAAGAGCGATGTGAAGAACGAGGGACGTTTTAGGATCATTTCGGCGAAATAAGAAAACAAATGTAGTTCGATCTAAACTTTTCAACAATTGTAAAATTTACAATAAACAATTATTTCTACAAGTTTCAACTCGATCAGTTGAAGTTTTACTTCAGTTTGATACTCAGTCGAATAGTTCATCTTCGTACTTATCAAGATCAAAGAATTAATCAATTTCAAAACGCATACACATGATATGAAAACCAGTGTATACACTACTTGACAGACAATTCAATTCAGAAAAAGTCGAATGAAAAACTTTGGATAAACGTGAAAAACTAATTTCTAAAGGTTTAAATTTCCGTCAGTTTAGTGTAATATATCGATGACTCTCTAATCTTGTGTACCTTCGCTCTCCAGTAAGTGGGTGCGGGTTTGAATAAGAATCTTAGTGAAAATGCCAGCACACACAACACTTACTCTCTAGTTAAAAAGCAAAACTATCCATCACAGCTTGAGGTCGGCCACTGCTATGTCACGGGGGTACTCGTAAAAAGTTTCGAATTTCATTGCTGTGAATGTATTGAAATTCAATTCTTGTCACCAATCGATGTGATTCATTGATTATCCGAGTGCTACGGTTGCAAACACTCAGTTTGTGTGCCAGTTCATTTAGATTACCAACTTAAATGGTAATTAATCGATTTGGTAATAAACTAACTAATCTTGGAATAAAAACCTATAAATTGGATAGAGCATATGTAATCTGGATTCTTTTTATTTACCAATTAATTCAGCGATGATCATCATCGGTCCACCGAAATTCGATGAAAGCGACTTGAATCCTTCGATACACAATCGAGCATTATCAAATAGAGGCAGCGATCGGTTTCGAAGATGATGAAGATTAACAAGATGATTCTATTGCTCAATACATTTCTAGTGAATATTAACTCGAAAAGATTTCATTCTATAGCAAACACTTTCTATCTACTTTCTTTATTATTGGTTTTTTGCATTTGCTTAATGCTCTCGGATGAATCGTCTTCTCTCTCTTAGTGTGTTGCCTTCTGCTTTTCTTGGTTGTAATCACATGAGAGCCCTGAGATTATTTCTCATTTAGCTTGCATCGTTTTCTGAGACTAAAAACTTCAACATATCCCCGATCTGCTGAACCTCACCATCACATCATATGAATCAGAAAAATTCCTTCGTAAAGCATTGTCTTAGTTCTTTTTATATTCTTCAAAAATACTTACTATATTGTGCATTTACATACACTGTTTAATCGTTTATTAGCGATTCTATGGTTTCTTTTTAAAGTGTACGAGGGCCCAGTCGTACATTCTTCGAATGAAAAGATCTAATTAACTTGCCGTCAGTTGTAGAATTGTTTTCACTCATATATTTAAAACATTTTCAGTGCAAAGCTGTGTATCAATAGCAATACTCGTTTCTTGCTTTTCTATGATTTGAAGTGTGCTATACGTATTTGATATATACTCAGAAAAAAAAGACAATTTTTTTTGTACAATCGTTCAATAAGTGTTGGAAACATTAGCATCTACTAAGCGTATTGAATTGTATTAATCAAAATTAACTTGGATATTTTGACAGTTTCCTGCTCTCATTAGATTTCTTTTCTTTGTAATCTAATGCATTTTCAGCATTGGACGACTAAATGTATCAAATGACTCACTTGCTTCACGATAGAAACTAACAACGTGTTCGCAGTGACTCATTTCGAATGAGTAATGTGCATAATGTTAAATATTTTCATTCTTTTTTCATATAACATCAAAAAAAAAATATGAAACGAGAGAAAAGAATAACCTTACATTTTTTTATTACAAACCAACAACAACGAATCAGTCAGTTTATGAATTTTTTTTTCGTTTGAAATGTATCTCTGATATCTTTTCTTATTTTCACAGGAAAATTCATTGTTTTATACTCGACATTACCATTGCACTATGTCTATCAGTCGACTAGATGTACTACCTGTTGAATTATTCCAGCACATTTTTAGTTATCTTTCGGCATATGAAATTGTTTACGCATTTTCTAATCTAACTGATTATATTAATGCCATATTAGTTAGCTATGATCGGTACTTACTCAACTTTCGTTCCGTTCTTAAAATTCATTTTGATGTCACCTCTCGTCAAATAAAACCGCATCAAGTAATCTCTCTGACATTATCAGATGACGATGAGACGCCTGATCAATCGGAACTTTTCTTTTCTCTTTTCAACATCGAACAATTCATTCATCTTTGTTCATTCGATATGAGCTCAATGAACAACGATACATGCACGAAACTATCCGATTTGCATAAACTCACATGTTTGTCATCGCTGGAGTTACCTCGTCTTTTTCAACCGTATTGCTTAAATTTTGACTTTGCTATTCGAAAATTACTTCCTCAATTGAATCGATTGGTGGTGTACAATACTTATCATCTAAGTGGCGATGCATTACCTCATCTACGTCATTTAACTCTCAAACACTGTAGTTGTTGTCAATTGTCGACTGTATTCAATCTAGTTCCTAATCTCCATTCATTGGATATAGTACTTTCACTGAATGTTAGAACAAATTGGTCGAATAGTCTACCTATATTAATTCATCTAAGGAAACTCGCACTCACTAGTTACGGTAAGTGTGTGAACTTGAACGTATCACACAGCTTTTGTCCTATTACAAATGGCTCAATTTTATTTTCTTTGAGACACTTAAACTCGACTTCTCACTTCATTCGATAAAGAATTCATTGCTTTGCAAAATAATTGACTGCTTTTTCCAAATAGGTTTTCCGAATTCCCATGAAACTGAAAACCCTAACACATACTAGCTCTGATTTTGGAAAACCTAAATTTCAAAAGTAACTTCGAAAATAACACTAGAAATTAGTTTGATGCCTTTTCCTTCGGAATAAGAGTATCAGGCATCCTGAAAAAGGGTGTAAAAATACAGTATGTGCAATTATCTATCTAGCTATGTAAAATACTTTACTTTTAGGATCGATTTCGATCAATACTGACATATTTAAATCGACAGATATCAGTTGAGATCATAGTAGGACTACTGAGTAGATGTGAGGGTTTTGAATTTCACTAAAATACGAAAAACATATGAGAAAAATGACGTCACCAATTTTCTGCAACGATGAATTCTCTATCGAATGAACTGGGAAGGCGATTTTAAGTTGCTCAGTATAGAAGAAGAAAAATAAGCCATTTATTATTAAGCACTGATTCTTCTTCTTTCTTTATCCAGGAGAAACATTGTCGATGATACAAATAAAACAACTTCTATCTAAAATGCCTAAACTAACACATTTAGAGCTTGACACCACAGGCGACATGGATCTGACTGACGGTCAAGAATGGGAATTACTTGTGTCACATCTTCGTGTGTTTGATTTTCGAATTCAATTTTTCTGTCTGTTATCAAATCTTATCGGAAACAATATTCTTGACTCATTCAGTACGTTATTTTGGCTTGAGTACAAACGCTGGTTTGTTGCTTATGATAGCTCAAATACGCATTATATCTTTACAATGCCTCGTTTTTTACCGAGCGTTGCCAAATATCCGTACACTCAATGGCCACCGGGATGTACATCACCAGATTTTAAATTTGATCAGTACATCACATGCCTTCATTTGTCATCGCTCAATTCAGTTCCTCAACTTTTCATAAATACAACAACACTCATATTGAATAAAGAAGAAATTGTCACCGATATGGAATTGTTTGCGTTTCTTAGTCTTATTAAACATATGCCTTTGTTGAATTCAATTTCATTTCTGGATCTTTCGATTTTGAAATCTATGCCAAATGATGTTGCCTTTAAACAGATACGCAGTTTGTACATAAAAGATATCGATACAAATGCAAACACACCACTAAAATCGGATATAAACCTATTATGCTCGATTTTTCCTCAACTTCAACGTTTGAATATGGAATTAACTTCGCGTCAAGATTTACTTTTATTGATTGATCAATTAAATAATTTATCAATTGCAAGATTTGGACTGTATCATCTATCATCTGTTGATCAGCGTTCATTTCGATCACTATCAATTACACGTGAGTGGCTCATCAAACATTCTCGACGCTTGCAAACCAACAATAATTTTACATGCAAGCTCATTGGCAACCAAATTCATTTATGGATGAATAATGAAAATGTATGTTTAGTATCTCTTTCAAAAAATGCATTTTAAAAATCCCACTCTTCTCTCTCCGAAAAGAAACTATTTTAGGCAAGGATTAACTTAAAATGTCAAAGATTTTCGCTAACGTTTTCTATCATTCAAACGGGCTTTTTCACTAGTTAAGTAAAATAAAACCAGCTTTCGAAGTGCAGAAATGAAAAATAAATACACTAGATTTCTGGAAAAAAAAACGTTTGGAAATCGCATAACCTTCTATTACTCCTTGTGATGTTTTTCCTGCCCGGGCCATTTTATTTTGGGGTTACTCAAAATATCATATGTAATGGACCTTTTGGAATATATTGAGATAACAACAAGCTAAAACCTTCATCTTACAATTTTTACTCGATAGATACTTCTTGAATAGGACGATGGCAACAGTTGAGAATAGCTTGTGCTCTATGTTGTATTTCGGTGATATCTCTTAGAGGAATCCTCGACAAGGTAAATTTATAATTCAGAAATCATTAACAAGGTCAAATTGCATAGTTGGTTCTTTTTGTAACAGAGATAAATAGTTAGGGCTGACAGAAAATACTGTCATTGTTAAATAACATTATAAAGATAATGAGATATTTTCAATTTCATTTCATGGAATGCTAACGATAGTTATCATGACTATTTATAGCGAATTCAATTTTTTTCTAGTATATTATTAAAAGTTTTCTGGGATTTTTTTTCGGGAAAATGTTTATCTTCCATGGAAATCCCATGAACACGTCATATTTAATTTACCTGATCATTCTAAAGAAAGAGTCTGAAAATTTAGCAGAATTCTTGTCCCTAGTTGGATCGCAGTATTACCAGTGATGATAATTGGATTTACTTTAGATAGATTCATAGAAATAAAATTGATGGAAAGTGAATTACTAGTAAAAAGATGAGTCAGCAAAAACTGTTGCTCATAAAGATAGATTCCAATCAAAGCTTTGTTTTTCATATTTTTTCAATCGAATGGTCCTGCTTTTATATATAGTGTAGATAGTGCGGCGACTGTAGTTCATAATTATTATGCTCCAAATTGTCTATACCCTTATGTTAATGAAATTGAACCGAGACATACAACTCAAATTGTATAAAATTTCTTAACGATCATCATTGATTTCACATTTATAAAGAATAATTAGTAATGAGAGAGCAAAAGACATCAATATAATAACATTGACACCATATTCACTAGATCTAGTACTGCATAATCTTTGGTTCAATACTTCTTCTGATCGAAATTAAATTGATTAAATAAAGAAATGAGTTATGATGTACTCATGTAATTTCCAAGATAGCCAATTGTTTTTTCTGAAGAACAGTTAAAAGAAACTTTTTATAAATTATTGTGAAGTTATCAACTTGGTATCAATAATTTGTGAAGATATGATAACATCGAATTGAAAAGATTTTCTTAATCTTTTTATTTTATTTAAAGATGACAGAACTCTATGTCAGGCCTGAGTAACCATTGATGTAAAATTAATAGGACAAATTTCGGATCTTCTTTCTCTTCGATACAGAGGTACTCATAGAAAGTACTTTTTAAGCAAAAGAGAGAGCTTTCCTTCTCTTTCAAGCTGTGTAAAATGTATGTTTCTTACATATTCTTAAATAAAATAGGTGAATAGAAAACAGAAATGCTCGAACAATAAATTTGAGATTTTTCTATAGAATCACCAAGCATGTTTTGTGGGGTAATAGTTAATTTGATCATTGGAAACTTGTTAGAAAGATCTTGTAAAAGCACGGCTAATTAAGATTAACTATTATCTAACAATGTATTTTTGTTTCTTTGGAAAAATCTTAACTTTATTTCTCGAATATTTCTCTTTTCTACTCACTTTTTTTATGCATGAATGGGTAAAAAATATAAATCTTCTATTTTTTCTACAATCAACTTACTGACGAGATAACGGTATCGGCATTTTGCACCGTCACATCGTGTATAAATACGGACTCGTTTTGAGGATGCTTGTCTGTCCTGCTTCATCAATCAATTTATAAATGTATAATGAAGTGAAATTATACACGATTCAAAAGAGACAATTTTCTATAGTAGAAAAGTTTTTCTTTCTGTATTTTTCTATCCAAGAGAAGTAGGGTCCAATATTTGTCCTATTAATTTTGCGTCATAGGTTATTGCCGATAGAAATTTATTAAACTTTAATATCACAATCATAAATCGAACCTATAGTACAATATACACTTGCGTTTTTTATCATTCTTTCGTCACTCCTGTCAGTTGACATAACTACTGTAAAATTGTTCTTTTTTTATTAATCATACAATGTTTATCATGTCCCTATTATTAGAAAAAGTGTGGCGAAAATTTAAATCCATTCCAGAGAAACATAAAAATATTCTTCATGATAGTAATACTTCTAATTTTATATCGAGATGATATTTTTACGCAGAAAATTAAAAATAACTGTTCTAATCTGAATACACAACTAATGCGTATTTTTCTGCTGAGCTTTCTGACAAGATAATAATTTTAAAGAAGCATAGACTGCAAAGGGATTACGTTGTTACAATTGCATCAGTCTAGTAAAATAATAGACTTGTTTTAAATAACTGTAGAATATGATGTTGACTTTGACTGCATCAAAATTGTTGTGAACGATCGTGACGCTATTTTTTTCTTCTTAAGCATCTGTCACTGAATATTTTTCTTTTAGCTATCCAACAATGAAAAAACGTCGAAACGGTGTTTGCCGAAATCATGTTCTTTACAGTAGATCGTATTTTTAACATTGATATGTGTCTAAAATGTATTTCACTGGTGATGCGGAGATTAATATTTAAAATAAAGTCAAAAAAACACTATGTTTTATCAATATAAGGTCGAGTATTACAGCTTGCCATAATCTTCTCTTAATCATCGTCATTATAATCAGATACCTAATGAACTATCTTGCTAAAAATCCATTCATAGAATCTTACTGTTGAAATAAATATTCGAATTCATATTTTGACAATTTCTGCTTCTATACATTGAAACTACTCAGATAAGAGCAGCAAGTTATTCTATGTTATTTCAAGTTTCACTAGTAATGTCTAACAAACGAGTTAGTACCACAATAAGACAAGCTTTCAAAAATTATCATCTACCAACATCAGGTGTTTCTTTATTGCCATTTTCATGATGTACTGAATATGCATTTGTTCTTAGCTGCTATGTGATCAGTAAATGAAATGCATAAGAAGAAAGAGATTGAAAAGTCATAGGCGCGTATCATTGATTATGTTCTGTTCCACGTGGTTGCTTTTGTCTGATACACTGCATATCATGTTCCAATTACAGGTCGATCAATGTTCATTTATCGAATTGGATTTATTCTGCATCACAGTAAAGTCAATATAATGTCAGCATATGTGGGACTCATCAAAAATGCTGCGTATACGAAGGTACTCATTATTGGTAAGTTTTCAGTCGTTTCTTATTTTTCAAATAAGGGTATGAGTGAAAGTGTTGTTATACTCTTTCTCAAATTCACATACACACCCAGTTTCCGCGTCTTTTCGATGGAAGAAGGAATAGCAAACATAGTGGATAGCTCACATCAGCATCTTTAAGAGTTGGAAAATTTTATTTTAGGCACTGTACTAAAGCGTCGAAATTGAATTTTCAATGTTATTAGGTGAACTTAATCGAAGACTAGAGAAGTAAAAAAATAACTGAAACATATTTTTCCAAATAAAAGTAGTCAAGTTAATCATGATTCGATCGCCACCAGAATCAAGTATAGTACCCGAAAAACGTTCACGAATAGTTATGATTGCAGAACCGAAAAATGTATCTTCTTTAAATCATCTTCCCAATAAGATCGTTCTACAAAATTTTGCCTTGTTGAACTTATAAGAATTTTTTAAAGCTTTTTGTGGCATTAACACACGTTACGATTCACTTCTGTCATCTATCAAAAGCGTTAATCTCGTAGGCGCGAGTAATGAAAATATGTCTGTTGAGAAACATTTACATCAATACACTTCTTCTATCGTTCGTCTCGTCATTGATAGAGTACCAAAATTTACAGTTACATATATGACAGTAGTCAATGCTCGTTCCCTTAAAGTCAAGAGTGGAACTCAAATCCAATATGACTATGTGCGTCCCTGTCGTTTCCCATTACTTGAGTACCTTCATCTTGACAAGTGTGAGTATAATCCTCCTCCTTACCGAGCAAAATTTCACAAATATTATTCGATAAAACTAAATAACTGACGAAAGAATGTCTCACACTGAAAATTACGAACAGGTTTTCTATCGTTTATATATAGATCCGAATCCAGAATGTAAGAAATCAACATATGACTTATATCAAGTGGTGCTTGCCAATGGTTTTTCTCGGTTGTGTAAGTGTATTGCAAGTGGTCTGCCATTTGATTCAAGCGAGATGACATCTTTGACAGGGCCATCCAGTCTTTGTTCTTAACAGCTGGTAT
>OENT01003745.1:0-10758 GCA_900239685.1 Rotaria macrura | reverse complement strand
GAAAGAAAGACATATATTGATATAGTTGCTACACGAAAGGAGTAATGCTATTATCGAGTGTAAAAAAATTCATTTTAAATAATTAGAACTTCTAAAAAGAAATTGAACTGTCTTAAAATCCGATAAATATATCGGATTGTCTGCAAGCTAGAAGTAGTGAAAGAGTGGACTGACCTTCTAAAAATATGTCATTGGTTAGAAGAAAATGAAGCATAAACAATAATAGAAAATTTTTATATTCTATCGAGCCTAACAAGTTGTTTCTAGGGTAGACTCAAACCTCGTGAGCGACTAAATAATGATTTTCATGATTGCTCTATCTCCGGAGAAGAATATGAATAAAATGAACAGGCACGAGGTACGAAAAAGAAGGACTGTTTCGAAATTTACTGTCCAATAATACAAATACAGACAAATCAGGTGAAGATCGAGCCGAACCCGCTCGTACACAATTCAGTTTTAGATTATAATCTTGTTCTTAGTAAAAGCTGACTATGAATTCAATAATAATACGCAAAAAACATCTCAAACTAATTCAACTATACAATGGCTTAGCATCTAGTAGTTATGCGAGACGATTTTGGGTATCCTTACAATATCAGCAGTGTATATTGTTGCTCTTGAGTATGGTCAGGTATGAACAGATCGCTTTGCATCAAGTTTGATGGAATTAGTGTTGATTTCAAAAGATTGTTGTTTAATTGGACTTCTGCGAGCGAAAAGCTTTCTCACTATACTAGAACACACATATGGCGACTTTATCAGCCAATAGTTACATACATATCTAAATCAATTACACTCTGCATACAGTACGTTCATGTGTGTACTATATACAATATTGAATTAAGCTGTGCCAAACGAGTTTGAACCAATGTGTAAAATATTGCTCAACACGTTCAAAACAGAACAGCGATTGTCTCATTATGTACTATTTCTGACTATAAGCGTGATATATCATTTGATAAGATACTTGGCTACAAACTCAATATGATTTACAAAGCATTTCTAGATGCGCACGTGGTGTCGTCACTGCACGTAGAAACTCTTGCAGGAGAAAGAATGATGAAGATTTGGTCTGTTCTACTGATCTTTTTTTATCTAAGCAAGTGCAGAATATAAATAAACATAGGAAATGGACAGCACATACAATGCGGGCGGGGGATTTCCCCTGCACTTATTTGTTTTAATGACCTATAGCTTTCTCTCTGGAAACTTTCTAGACGATACATTAGGTTGAAATAAGAACAAAATCACTCTGTGTTTTAGGAAACGATGTGTTACAGAAGTCAGAAATTAAAATAGTTAAATTTTTATCAGTGAACTGTCAACTTTACCAATTGAATCTAATGAATATGAACGAAATTTTATTAGTGCACTACAATCTATAGAAATTAAACTACGACATTGTATCTTGTCCACAGCGTTGGAAACATCAGTGAAATTTAGTATATTGTAACTAAGTATTACTAATGATGGTCTAGATGATATTGTAAAATGTTTTTGTTTGCATCCAGGAAGGACAGAAACTCGTACCATCAATTTACATATAGATGAATATCATAATAAGTGTCTATGAAGAATAGACCATAGTATAGTAGAAAATCTTTAGAAAAAACTATTTTTACACATTGATGTGAGCATCGTTTCTTGAGAAAAAGATTTTCATTCATTAACTTTTGCTACACTAGAAATTAAACGGATGATTCCCAAGACTTAATTCAAAGTTAAAAACAAGACTCACTTAAAATCAGAAAATGATAACTGTTACCGATGATTTATATTTCAAAATACTTCAATTTGAAAATGAGACGAGTACAACAAAAGGTGGTATGTGTTAGGTTCAGAACGTTTTTTAGATTCTACGTACGGGCAAGCAGAATAGTCGAGAGATTTGCATAAGCTCTAAACTTGTCGAATTCGATATGTGTTTCTTTAAATCGAAGACTTCTCTCTAATGAAGAGTTCCTACACAGAAGAATGATTCAACATCTAAACAACAACAAATTGTTATATTATTTTCATTTCCAATAAGAATCTATGGTTGAAACATAACTAGTTTGACTTAATGTTATCGCAGAATTTTATTTATAATTAAAAATAACATTCCTAGAGCATTCTCAGCAAAACTCGAATATAATTCATTCAAATTCAACTATCGATTGATTATTCTTCCTATCATATGTTGCTCGTGTGACAAATTGGATCTCTGGAGTAGTACAACGATTAGCTTTAGAGTGACTCTTAGTGTTCGTTTAAATTGCATTACCCAGATGCTGTGCTCCATTATCTATAATTTTACTAGTATTAAGATTCATGTGCGAAAGTCGAAATGTAAACGAGATTGACAAACTAATTTAAACAATTCCATTATTCTTCCTCTCTTCCATCTTTCTTCGAAAGAAATGCTCAACATTAAAATAATAGACGATGACAAAGTGACAATAACACGAATTGCGTGGAAAGTTGAATAAGAAGGTTTCTCAAGATAGTTATTTAAGATGTATTCAAACTTCACAAATGGCATACTTATTGATGACACATCAACTATACCTATCGACGTAGTAGAAGATTCCGCTCGGGAAATTGACTTTTTTAAAGAAATATTTTCGGGTACTTCTTGATGTTTTATTCTTCAAGTTTGTAATGATATCAATGTTAATTATGCACAATAGTTTGCTTACTTTATCATAGCGGCTAGTCATTTTCAAATTAGATTAATCTTCGAAAAAACGTAACTATGAAAGAATGCGCTTCTTTAGTTACAACATTTGTTAGAGGCTTTTTCGTTTTTCTCTGCAACTTACTGAGGAAAACTTGACTCAGATTTTCTACGCACTAATATCCTTGTCATAATTATAGAAGATCTTATTGGTGCATTGGACATGTGTGCGTATAAAAACGAAGAGATCTTTGTAAATTAATCACACGTCAGATAAAAATTTTGTCGAATATTACTTAAAAGGTCTCTCCATTATTGCATTTCTTTTGAAAATTAAGAAATGATTTTATTATCTAGAAAAAGAACCTTCATAATTGAATTGAATAAAGCATAGATTTATATACAAATGTCGGTGTTTGTTTTATTAGTATTTCTCAAGAATCTGATAATACATTTAGTGTTTCGAAACAGACATGAAAGTGAACAAAGATGATTGCATTTAACTGTTGTCTTTTTAGATAAATTGTTTCTTCTTAAGAACATCTATTTTCAAGTCAGGTAGCCAAATTCATTTTTGGCTATGAATATCTATGCTTGTATACGGAAAATTTTTCATCACTAAACTTTAATTCTCGTTTTACTTTGTCTTTTCAAGTCTTCGAATGTTCTACAATAATCTATTTAAATATGATTCGAAATGAAAGAATCTTAACTCTGTCTTAACCAGAATGACAAATTAAGATACAAACAGGTATACTTCGTTATTTTTAGATTTTGGGCGTCGATGAATCGTTAAATCTAATAACTAATTAACTGTTTTCCTAAAAGTCTAACGAGAATTGTCATACTATCAGTTTAGAGCATGAACAAACAATTGTCCATGATAATCGCGGTGTACTGAATAGAAGATACTATGCTGATTATCTTGACAATGTTTAGTCGTCGTTTGAATATTTTCAAACCAAGCTGCGAACTATCAAAATGTATTAAAAGCGAGCTTAAATAAACAAATTATGAAAGATTCTGTCGCAAAAGCTCTCTTAATGTTTCCAGTAACAAGAGAGAAATAACGAACTACTTACTAATCAAGGTTTTATTTATCACTGTAAAATCCGATATCATTTAAACTTCATAGATCGAGCAGAATACTTTTTAACGATTTCTCTCTTTTGACAAGGCATCTATCAAATATAGACGAAATCCGTTCAAGTGCATTAGAAAACCACAATCTTGACGATTAAGTCTATGGTCTTTCATAAAAATCCGACACGAAATGCCCAGGATTATTTATTAAATTGACAATCGAGAATGATTTCTATTCTCAATTATGTACATTACGTAGAACGACTAACAGATAATTGTGACTTAGTTTATTCTCTTTTAGTACATCTGCAAGACGTTGTGTTCCTCGGTCTTCGATTTGATTCTTATACAAATTCACTTCAGTTAGTGTCAATCGTAAAAAGCGGTGAAGATTATTGACATGACAAACAAATGTTATCTAATATCTACAGGTATACGATGATGCACAATCTATCACTATCTAAAATCTTATTCTATAAAAGAAATTCTGCATGAAACCATCACATATGATTTTCTGTTGTATTAAGTACGGTGAAGTCACTGAGTGTTGATTGCATCAAAAAAAAATATTTCAAACGAACAAACAATGATCGTCTATATGAAGAAAATCACAACTTACGAAACTATAGAAATCTGACTACATAATTGAATCATTAGCTTCTAACATTCAATATCCAATGATTTTGCAAAAAATGAACAGGTCTTCTCTACAGATTTCTATCTGAAAGTATAGGGACTATGCTGAGATATGTAATGATTTGGTCGAGAAATTTAAAATCTTAATTTAAGAAATTATTCATTTCAGAATTTGATCACATCTTCTAAATGAATTTACTAGAACTCTCAGTAAATCGATTCCCTTATAAACAAAAACAATTTACATCGAATAGTAAAGCAGTAATTATTTGTCCACCGAAATTTAAAACTCGATTATCACGCTTAACTAGTCTCATTATTTCTCAGTGTTAAATAAAGAGATGTGAATTGATAATATTCTAAATCTTTTTACATTGTGAAAGTCACATGAGGGTTAGAAGGCAAAGACCATCATAAGTGAAAAACTTGACGACTGCTCATTTTTTATAAGCAAAGAGATATGTGGGAAATGATGGTCTCCGATCAATTAAAAGCATTCATGTCTTTCTTTATTTCATAGACTGTAAAGTTGTTGATGAATAGAACAGAATAAACGAAAATACAAAATATTCTACAAGAAACTAACGTATTCATTTAGAGCTGTTATAATGTAATTAACACTTCAATTTCTTGAATGACATTTGTTTTTTGATAGCTTAATGGAAAAATTTTATATATTCAAGCTCTCGATTGGAAAGGTCGCCTACTTGATTGACTCTTAATGCATCATCTCCGATTTTATTAATGGAAATATCTAGTGCATGAATATCTATTTCAAAGAATGAACGACGATGTATTTTCGAAAGAGAAAAATTAGAATCATTTTAATCTATGTAATTATCATGCAAGAGAGTTTTCAGCACACAGGTTAACTATGAACTTCATGATTTTAGAAGGTCTCATTCAGACTAGTTCGTGTGTTATGTTTTACTGCTTTACTTAGCTTGTTTTGATAGAGTTTTCTTAAATTTCTGTCATTATCATTAGATTGAAATGACTGATTTGGAAAAGAAGAAGTTGATAAAAGAACGAGCAATTTCAAATAATTTTTTATAGGAAGTAGAAACAGAGATGTGCAGTTCTCACTACATTGTTTAAACGGGGAAATCAAAACTACATCGAATGTTTAATACGAAATTTTTCTGAAACTGTTTCTTTTTAAGTTCATTTCACAAGTTCTTTTAGAAAAAGAAATCATTTTATTTTTGTTCGAAGATAGTGAGTTTGTCGTGTAAAAGTTTGTCGGAAATCCACAGGTGAATCTTAATAACCCGTGAGTGTTGCGACACTAAGCTACTTAGTATGGATAATCTAACTTTAGTTGAACATTCTGACCGAATCTTCACATGAGACTATATTTTTTTTTAGACATTTGGTACAACGATTTGAGCAAGTTGGTCATGAAAATTTTATTGCTTTTCGTTATTTTGTTTAATACAACTCGAATTAGTTTAACTATTCAATTGAAAGTCAATAAAAAGAATACTTGACTCGAAACATATTCCCTAGTTGAATAATACTGATTACGGCTAAAAATATATTTAAGATCTTCCCATCAATAGAATTTTTCATGGTAGTTGACTTTGGGATAGTCACATGTCCCAATTCTTTTAAAAAGAATAGAACAAAGTAAACGTTTTATTTAGTCAGATAATCAACAATGTACTGATATTCTTAAATTTCAGATAGAGACTTGCATACGTTAGTCTAGCTACAACCGTTCTAAATTTATACGAAGAATTTCTCCTGATATTTAATATTTGAGACGCTACAGATAAGATTTGAAAACAGTTTCGGTTGTTTGTTTAGTAGCGACTCTTTCGCATGAATTTAAACCGTCGACGTATACGAAGATTCTCTTCAGAAACTCAACTGTGTGAAATTCATTGATTATGTTTAATGACGTACAAGAGTACATTCATCGCACACTGGAAGAAGATTAGTCAAGATTCTTCATTTTTTTTGCTTTTCTCGAAATTCTTTCACACAAAAACATGTTTCATTATTGAAACCAACATGATTACATTTTAATATGTTGAATTATAGCGCGTACGGGTAGCCATTGACTTGTGTATGACAAGAAATGCAGCACCCACGCCCTCGTCAGATATGAGAATATCATTCCATGAAGACGACTGGCGCTTTTTTCATACATCAGACGATTCATGTTGATTGGTTCTAATATCTCTGCAGGCATTTTCTGTGTGCCAAACGACGAATATCACTGGCAAGGTAACATTGTACCAGCCACATTCCTTGCTCGGAAGTAAAATTTTGTTTCTTAAACGGAGAGACAAAGAAGAAGAAAATGATATCGCGAAGCAAACGGAAGATGAAACGCGAACGATGACACCCAGCGAGTAATGTGAGGAACATCGAGCGCTTGATATCTAATAGGTCTTTACAGATTCCATTTTTTAAATCGAATTGCGTTCGACGGAATGTGTAAGGACATTAATAGTCTGCTGCTCTCTTCGGCAATGGGAGCCGTTTTCATAACTATCATTCCTTTGACGTACCTTAATAGGATGAAACGATATGTATATCATGCAGTTGATTATACACACTCAACCTTATCATACACTACAGTACACACTTTTTTCACTAATGAATAGAGAAAAGATAGATATCTATATATTTCAAAAGAAATGTAAACAATGACTTACTAACTAAGGTATCAAAATTAGAAATTCTTTTGACTCGTTCTTTGATAATATTTACGACCATAGATGGCGGAGTGGATCCAGTGTAAGTTATTCTCAATCGTTTGGCCAAATTATAGCTTCCTATGTAAAGATCTAGGGCTCAGATGGATTGTAATCATTGTAGGATTGTAATTGATTTTTCTTTCTGATAAGCAAAAAGCTCTCAGCTAGTTTTTGTCAGTTAGAGTGTAGTTTTAATTGATGATAGCCAGTGTCAATCGTATAATCCATAAAATTTTGGATTATTTCTCACGATTATTTTCAATTAAAAAAGTTCCAAAATGGATTCAAATCTCATGTTTATAACGATTCTTTTAATCAGTCACAAGCTAATTTCAGCCTTGATTTTTTATTCATGGATGCGAGCGCGTTGAAAAGTATTTGTTTCTCACAGATTTCTCTTTTTATAATGAAGCGTGTTATTGATTCTCTTTCCTAGATTTCAGTTTTTCATCAGCGTGAGAATAACCCAATTCATGATCGCTTTCAGTAGCAAACATGTTTTCCTATCTTGAAGCCTTTATTATCACTTGAATTTTTAGATAAAGTTTCATTAAAAGATGATCTTTCTTTTTATTCTTGAAGGAAGACATACCCTGAAGTTGTTTATCTGATATTGTTGTACAAGAAAAGAGTAATGCTCTTCTCGAGTGTAAAAAAATTCATTTTAAATAATTAGAACTTCTAAAAAGAAATTAAACTGTCTGAAAATCCGATAAATATATCATTGTCTGCAAGCTAGAAGTAGTGAAAGAGTGGACTGACCTTCTAAAAATATGTCATTGGTTAGAAGAAAATGAAGCATAAACAATAATAGAAAACTTTTATATTCTATCGAGCCTAACAAGTTGTTTCCAGGATAGACTCAAGCCTCTTGAGCCTACACAGTTTTCTTCAAATAAAATCAGCAGAAAAGACAAAATAATGATTTTCATGATTGCTCTATCTCCAGAGAAGAATATGAATAAAATGAACAGGCCCTGCACTGGGCCCAGAGGTACGAAAAAGAAGGATTATTTCGAAATTTACTGTCCAACAATATAAATAAATAAAAATCAGGTGAAGATCGAGCCGAACCCGCTCGTAAACAATTAAGTTTTAGATTGTAATCTTGTTCTTAGTAAAAGCTGACTATTCATCCAACAATAATGCGCAGAACAATATCTCAAACTAATTCAACTATACAATGGATTAGCCTCTCGTGGTGCTGAGAGAAGATTTTGGGTATCCTTACAATATCAGTAGTGCATATTGGTGGTGTACAGTCTTTCCAAGTCAGAAAAGATCACTCTACAGCTAGTTTGATGGAAGCAGTTCCAATTTCAGAAGATTGTTGTTTAATTTGACTTCTGCGAGCCACAAGCTCTCTCACTATACTAGAACACATACTGGTATAAGAGAGAAAATAAAAATTTTTGTAAAATGTTTTTTTCAAAACCATCAGATCGATATACTATGAACATATGATGAGTGTATCAGCTAATAATTACATACATATCTAATTCAATTACACTCTGCATACAGTACGTTCACGTGTGTACTATATACAATATTGAATTAAGCTGTGCCAAACGAGGTTGAACTAATATGTAAAATATTGCTCAAAATAGAATACCGATGGTTTCATTATGTATTATTTCTGACTATAAGCGTGATATATCATTTGATAAGATACTTGATCACAAACTCAATATGATTTACATAGCATACCTCGACGTGTATGTGGCGTCACGTCACTTCAAGTGAAAACTCTTAGAAAAGAATGAATGGTGATGAATTGACTTTCTCTACTAATTTTTTATTTAAGCAAGTGCAGAGCATAAACAGAACAAAGTGAATTGAGAGCCCTTAAGATTTGAGCACCCTTTTAATTGCCTATCGTACAACATTATTCCAAATAATTTTTGGGCGGACGGTTTTATCTCAAAGTCATAATAAATTTCGTGTGAGAGAAGATGGAGAAATGAATATAAATGTGATATTTAGAAGAAGAATAGTACAAATCTTAGTTAAAGTGTCAATCAATATGATATTCAACAAGCAAGGATAATAGAAAAAATATAGGTGGTATGCCAGATTTCTATCAATAAATGATAGAATAAAGATCGATCTTTTCAACATTGGACAATATAATATTTTGAGAAAGATTCTTGACTTTTTGTGTTTCATCCTTTTTCTTTTGTTAGACAGAACAAAGAGTCTTGTTTCAGAATATATAGAAATGAATACGTTTGATAAAGACTAGAGAAATTTCAAAATACAAAGCGTTGAAAAGCGATTCCGCCACCTTGGTCAGAATTTCTGAATCAGAAAATTTTTTTTCACCTTCTTTTTCTTCATCGTGATCATGCGATGTTCTTGAGAATCGTATTTATGTATAATTAGGACTCCGCGTTGGATGGAATGGGACGTCTCGTTCGTCAAAGTATCAATATCTGACGGTACATAGGTTAGTCTGGAAGTTCTCGCAAACGCTGTTTTACATCGTTTGCATAGATCAGATATTTTACCAAGGGGGAAAAAGCAGACTTCTGTACTTCTTGGTACTTCTCGGTACTTCTCGGTACTTGGTACTTCTTTCGTACTTCTTCGTACTTCTTCGTACTTTTCTGTACTTCTTGGTACTTCTCGGTACTTCTCTGTACTTCTTGGTACTTCTCAGTACTTCTCAGTACTTCTTGGTATTTCTGTCTACCTCGGCTATCATTTAAACCATTTCACTATTTTCAGTTAATATCAATGATGTTCTCATTACACCATATGTTATTAGTTCTGATCAAATATCCGTGGAGACAAATAGATAGAATCAAATCCTATGAAAAACTGAAAGAGTTACAAGAATGCGCGAAAAAACTTGAGCTTTTTCAATAACTAATGTAGAGCAATAAAGAGACACTATTACATTTTTCAATAGCTCTCCACCAAAGACCAACTATAGGGCTTTTCTCTAAGGACTCTTGCTTATTCTGTGTTATCCGGTAATGCGATCAAACTATCGATTGATCAAAACAAAAACACTGAAAACGAGCGTAGTGGTTGCTGATTTTTGATTCCCTCTATATTTATATTCTGCCTACCATATTTGAGGAACCTTAAGCCTCCCCACTCAAAAACCGATGTCAGCTAAAATATGCCCAAATGACATGAACTTTACAGAAAATGTAGGACCTCTAGTGAAGTAGCTTTTACAAAATTTTCAGCCCATTATCATGATGTTTGTGGGGAGATATTGACCGTGCAATGATCAAAAATAGCTCATTAGGCTACCCGAATTTCTCGGTTCAGGCTTATGTCATATGTGTAATTCTTTTTGTTTGAAAAAGTGTGTCGGGATTCAGGGCATCGCATTTCTGTTCTAAATTCTTATTTTCAAGCGAAAAGAAGAAATCACAATTTCAAGATGTTATCTTATATGATACTAAAAAGTTTAATTTAAAAAAAGGGTCTCTGTAGTGCCTTGCATCTTGGTCTGTTCTTTGGAAAAAAAACTATATCAGCATAATATCAGTCGGATTATAACGCGAAACACGATACACCTGTTTTCCTAATTCACTTAATTTACAGTTTAGAACATCAACAAGAAAATAATCCTAATAAATTCCAACTAGACGTTATAGTTATAATTGATCTCTGATAGGCCTCTGAACTCTGTCTATCACAATCTATAGGGGGACG
>OENT01003744.1:0-10759 GCA_900239685.1 Rotaria macrura | reverse complement strand
TGGTTGAGACCCCATGGATTACCCCATCACGTGTTACTTCATTTTTTCTTACACATTTTCATTAGAATTTCTTCAACATGATCATATCCGGGCGTGTCCTTAGTGAATTTTTCGAGTAAATTATCGTGAATATTGGCGAATCTCCATCATCTATTCGCCAATATTGACGAATGACCACATCATTTTCGCCAATATTGGCGAATATCCGCCTGATTTTCAACAATATACCCCATGGACATGCGCCAGTGCACCCTCTGGACTCTCGCCAATAATTGGCGAAAAGTCATACTGGCAAAGTTCTGAGACTCCAAAAACTTCTCCGTTCTTTTAATATGCTATACTTATCAAGACAATGCGCTTTCATATTTGAAGAAAGAGAATAATAGTTGAGAAACTGATCAAAGATCTGACTTTTTCAAGGATAAGCTAAAAGCATAAAGGCGTTTTTGGAGCATATTTTCATCATTAAAGATACGTTCCTCAGACCATTTCCTTAACTGTGACGAATCAATTCTTTCATCGATCCATTGCACGATATATACCAGACATTTACCTTTACGATAATATTGTTCTTCAACAAGATATTTCAACTCTTGGAATGTTGGCCGATCTTTGCTTTCTTTTGACCAAGTTTTCATGATGATCGGCCAATACGGTTGACTGCACTGTGGTGGTTGAGGAAGCGTTTCACCGTCGAGCACTCGAAGGCAAACATCTTCATCGCTTTGAACATTCGCCCATGGCAGTGTAGATTGAGAATATGCTTCCCACATCAAAACACCCATGGAATACACGTCTGATTTTTCAGTGTAACAATCAGAGTTCGCATCCGGAGAAAGTATTTCCGGTGCAGCATATCGAGTAGGGACGATATTTAGCCTTGTTTGTGCTGCAGTACCTGTGACCGAATACAATTGACTGTATCGACTGAGACCGAAATCGGTGAGTTTCACCACATTTTTTTCGGGAATTTTTTCATCCAAACGAAATACCAAAACATTGCGACATGCTAAATCCCCATGAATAATATGGTTCGATGCTAAATACATCATCCCATCAATAATCTGTAGAAATATCCGAATAAGCACTCGTTCATCAAGCGGTGTCTTTCTATCTTGTAGTATATCATACAAACTTCCTTGAGATGCATATTCTTGTAATAATAAAGCTTCTTGATCCGACTCTTTCTGACTATGATCATTAACTAAACCAAATGTTCGAATAATGTGTGGATGTCGACTATGCTCAACGTAAAATGAAGCTTCTTTTCGTGCTCGAGCTGCATGAATTTTCAACAGAATGATTTCTGGTCGCTTGTCTTTATGTTGCAACCACTCTGCGTGATACATCGATTTATCAGGCGTTCTGAAGAATGGTTGATCCCTAGTTTTCTTCACATCTTGATTGAGTTGAAATCGATAATTTTGGTTCTTGACTGCTGTCTCAAATGTATCAATGATCCCTTTGATTATAAGATTTGGATGTAAATTTTCTATTGATAACGGTTGTCGTGTGAGGGGACTTGTATGATTCACTCGAATCCAATTTTCTATTGCTTCTCGTTCGTATGTATGACCATCTTGAGCCACAACCGGGTCATGAAATAGCTGTAGTGTGATTGGACAACACAAACTATCTTCCGATGGATTCATCAGGGAAAAATATGTCCAATGTTTAAATCAATCTAAAATGAGATAGAAGACATTTTTATTCGTTTTACACTCATTGGTAGTGTGCCAAAACCCTGACTGCTACTTGGGCTTAGTGTAGACGACACTTTCGGGTTACAAATAGCACATGGAAACGCTTCACAATGGCGAGTAGCGAGCGATATTTTAACCATGCACCAGATTTGTGTAAGCTATGTTTGTTTTCTTTTGTCAAAATCAAATTTTAATATGATAAACTGGCTCTATAGTAGGGGTGTCAGCGTTCCCCGTTTCCAAGCGTTCCGTTCCTAAGGAACGGGAACGCAACTCAAATTTCGTTTTAAGCATTATTTCGATACAGCGATAGTGGCATATATATTTTCTGAAAATTTTATGAATTTATGTAACACGTTCCCCGTTCCCAAGAACGGGAACGCAACCCCGTTCCCCGTTCTTAGGAACGTGAACGCAACCTCGTTCCCCGTTCTCAGGAACGGGAACGCAACCGCGTTCCCAGTTCTTGGGAACGGAACGCGAAAGTGACACCCCTACTCTATAGGGAAATTTTTCCCATCCTCATCTTAAATCAGTATCTGTGGCTATAAGGGTGGAACGTGTGTCTATCAGTGAGACTTTCGACACTTCAATGCTCAAACGGCAATCACATTGACAATGAGATAATTTCCAGCAAGAATTCACGAGATGGTTCGATATTGAATCATCCAACTCTTTCGCCAATGCACAGTTAGCAGCAGCAAGAATGATGTAGATTGTCGCAGCAACACAATGAATAATAACGAGAATATAAAGCTCAGAAAAAACAGAGCATTTAAATGAAGAAGCAACTTTTCGATTTGATTACATTACTGCCGTTCCTATCTACTATTGATTCGGCTGCTCAGGGATTCGTTAGTTTCGAACGATATGGCGGGTCAAAGCATTCTTTGGTAGGAAGAAAACCTAATGTTATAAGACTAGAGGGGTATCAAAGGGATACAACAAACCCAAATCTTTCAGATTTGCTCTGTCAGGTTTGAATTTAAAATAAGAGTTCGATTGGATTTTGAATTGGATTTGGAGTTTACGTTTGGGGTCGGGTTTGAATATGGGTGTTTTGTCTTCTCATTTGGATTTGGCTTCAGACCCAAATCCTGAATATTTGTGTGACATAGCTCACACTTAGTTAAGTATGTCGCTCTTGATAACTCTTTATGTAAACAAATCTTGCAACGTTGGGTAATTTTGAGACCGAATTCAAACCCACATTGAAACCTAAGCCTCTAAATCCAAGCCAGAATCCAAAATACAGTCTTCAAATCTGGATCGAGTCCCGTAGCCTTTTGTCTCAAACTCGAATATTTTCTAGATTTTTCCATCCCTAGGATATCAGAATAGAGTGACCATGAGCATTAAGTAACACTTATGTGAATGCTTTGCATTAGTATTGTTTTTTTAACCTAGTGCTTGAGCATTGTTAGGATTAGAATTCATTAATACCGTGATGTTATAGCATTAGTTTTAACTATAATGCACGTTCCATATAACAAATTAAAACTGTACTCTTTTCGGATATTATGGCTCAGAAGTGAGTCCTTCACGAGTCAAAATCGCCCTCCATCCCTTCAGAAAAACGTTCATATCGAACATGAAACTTCGTTTCAAAATTTAGCCTGAGGATGATGACAAAATCTCCGCATGGTTAAGCTGAAGGTAATAGAACTGGTCTTTGAAGTAAAAAAAACAAGAATCTCTTGGAAAAATTTACTCCCTGAATAATTGACCAAGTACTTGAATAATTAAACTCAAGTTCCATGTGTGACGTAACTGGATTTTCAAACAGTTAAGACTGGATAATTTGTTGAAAACTGAAGATCTATTATGCTAGCAACAGTACACTGTAAACAAGAGTACCCAAGCAGACAAAAGTTTTAAAAAACGCGTTCAAGCGCCGAAAAATGGACGTGTTTGGGTGGCATTCGATAATCCATATTGTGAGTGAAAAACGCTCATTTCCTCACCTTCTTGTGCGTGAAATCGCGTTTTCAGTCAAAAAACCCGTGTAACTGCACAAAAAAGGAGGAACAGTGGTCCTTTCATTAATACTTAAGAGAGGGTCCATGAAATCACCACCCAAAACTGTGGGGTCGGTTGCAGACGAATTTTAGATTTTGAAATTGACTAGTAGGTTCGATAGAGCACACAAAATTAGCCATACACCTACATTTTAGAGTTTCAGACGAAATCCTTCTTGAGATAAGAGGCGAGTACTTGTTTGGGGGGTAAAAATAAGCATGCAAAAATGGGGTTTTTCGGGATTTTTCTTTCGTTGATCATTTTAGCTCCAAAACGTGATCGAAACAGTAATTGTTTTATACCAATCGACAGAGCGATGTCTGCTCTACAAAACCACATGTTCCTTTTTTCTCTGCAAGCTATCTATGAGTTCTGAGAACTCTGGCATCATATGAGACTACCGAGTTTTTGGTGGGTTTTTACATGCTTTTTTGCCGTTTTTTCCAAATTTTTAGCTCCACTTTTCTAGTGCCCGGGCCAAACTTTAAATATTGTTGTAGAGCGTGAAAAAACGCATATTTTGGTCAAAAAACATTTGCGTAAAAGTACTCGCAACCGTCCCAAAAATTGATAGCAAAATGGTCTAGTGACGTCATTTTCAAACTCAATGTTTTTTCAGTATCTCAATAATATCGCGACATCCAATTGACCGTTTTTGACGAGGTTGGTGTCATTCAATAGAGCATTTAAAACTGCTTTTGGTGCACTATTGCCCTCTACATTCTCATTCCTCTTTCATGTTGTGGAATCAAGTAAACGAAAAAGTGACGATGTCAAAATCTTGCTCTATGGTGCATATTTTAATTCTAACTCTGCTAACATTTTCGACATCAATGTTTTGATTATAATTGAAGTGATTCTAGGTGTGCTTAGGTAAAATCATAATGATTTCAATCGGAGATTCACTGACTGAGCCGTTGTCCCAAATTTCACTTTAAGACCATTACTACTCACTAGACAAATATATGCCCACCCTCGGCGACTCAGAGATGAATTATGATGTGAGATTTATTCTGTGAAGTAAACTACCATCGTTAGTGCCACGCAGTCTGTTGCCCGTACTAAGTGCTGAGCACATTCGATCACTTATCAATCGAATTGCGGATCGAACTGATTATGTCCGTCATTCAGATAAAGAATTGAAGGCAGATAAGAGCTTTAGCAAGAATTAATGATTTCGATTGAAAAATGTTTTCTGTAAGTATGAAGGCTGTTTGAGTTCTGGTTTTTTGGCGTTCTCCTGAGAAGAAGTTTAATAAATACTAGCTCTGGTAATGGTAAAATAAGGAACAGTGAAAAAACTATAGTGGAAGGCAGTGTCATGTACCCGATATAGGATTGAAACCAACGTTACGTCCACTTCTCGTTGTTCGACGCAGCGGGGTAATCGAAGAAGCAGGAATTCAGACGGCTAATGTTGGCTGTTGTCGTTGAATGATTTCGTCGAGCACATGCATAGCATTGTCTAACAGATCATAAGCTTGAGAAACAGAAAATGCGGAGTCAAAATCATTCTGGTCTTCTTCATCCTGTAATTGGAGGTCTTCGTCATCAGTCGATGTTGAGAGAGTCGATTTCGAGATCGTTGTTTGCTGTTCGTTTGCTTTTGTTCGACGTTCTCGTGTCAGTCTGGAGAAGTAGGATCTTTGATGAAAGAAGAAACTTGACAGTTGAAAAATGTCGTTGTTTCTGATGCTTTTACTCACTTAATCTGTGATGTGGTGAGAAATTGGTCCGGTTCAAAGAGGAACTGACCTTTGCTTTAAACTGACTGCATGTCCTAAACAGAATAAATGAGAGTTGAAGAAAAACTGTGACCATTGGAAGTGGTTTGCCTCTGCAACTGAAGCAGCGTCCCATTTTGCGCCTGATTTTTCTCCATCATCATATTTCTGCTCAAGATACGATCGTTGGATAATTGTGAAAGGTACTTGTGGACGTGAACGGAAAAGGGCCCAACCTTCTGTCAATTTGTCATTGAACTTTGTCGATGATGATGCATGAGTGGTACCTGCAGAAAGAGTCGGTACTTGTTTGTGATTATCACTCTCCAATCCTTCTTTGTACATGATCATAGCTTTGTCGAGAAGTCGAAAGGATGGAAGAAGAATTTTGTGCGAGCCGAGCAGAATATGTGCATGGAGTCGATCCTCATGCCGAAACTGCATACTGCAATGTGTTTCGGGACAATCAAAAGTGACGAATGCTGACAACTGTTGGTCAACGCCCATTGTGTCATCAACATTCATTGATTGTTCATCAACCGAAATATTATCATTCGTATCATAATTAGGCATGCAACGAACCCGAACCCGAGTTCGCAGTTCGGACCAAACAGTTCGGGTTCGGGTTCGGACTCAGGTTCGGGTTCGGTCTTCGGGTTCGAGTTGAGATTCATTTCTAATGTGGGTTTGGTTTACGCTTCTCACATTGAAAGATGGGGTAAGGAGCAAAATACTTGCACGAGTAAGCTCTCGTGTCAGAATTTTTCAAAATTCGAACAAAATAGATGTAAAAACGAGTTCTGATTAGTTTATGTTAATTGCGCTGGAATTCTTTTGCTATCGCGTTGCTTTTGATTTTTATCGAATCTTCCACAATATTTTCAATCGAGATCGAACCCAAACCCTATATCCGAACCCAAAGCCGAACCCTATACCGAACCCGAACCCGAACTCGACGAACCCGAACGTTCGGGTTCGTTGCATGCCTAATCATAATCCATTGTTTGATCATCGATCGAACTATCATTGACCGAATCCTCATCAATAGCGTGACCTGAATAACACAAGACAAAAAATGACGCTTCGATATAAATATTAAAAAAGGGGTATGGTCGTGCCTTTCATCAAAGAATCGAGTTGCCACGTGGAATTGTTGTGCCGAGCCCCGACCTGAATCGGCATAATAGTGACAGAGGAAGAGTTCGAAGTTGACCAATGAAATTGTTGGCCAGGTCCAATACCAAATGCTCGCCACACCGTAACTTTGATCTCGTCGTCGACTATTTTTGAACGATTATTGACTTTGTTCGATACTAATGCATATTGAATATTGTTGAAATTCTCAATTCCTTGCCATCTTGCCTTTTTTATGGAGGAGGAATCAGGTACACGGCACGCCATGACTGTCATGCATCGTGTGGATTTGGCAGCATGAACGAAATTTGAACTGGTAACACAATCGTTCTTCTCGTTGACAAATCGACGAATATCGGCTTTTATTACTGATGTTATGCTGTCACATTGACCTTTTCCTGACTGTGCATCGGCAAAATCAATGCGACGAATGATTATTCCAGTCTCCTTGTAAATCTTTTCGGTGGCGAGAAGCATATCTGAACCCTTGTAACAACCGGCATTATCAGTGCGAATATAGGCGGTAGTGAGATTCTTATCCGCTAATTTGAGTTGTTTTAGTACATCACCGTAGAGAACAAATCTTCGTAACCGGACAAAACCAAATGATTTAAAACTTACATCACTCAAGATGTTGACCACTGTGCGACCATCTCGTTTCACATTGTCGAACACGTGACAAAATGTGCGATGTTCAAACGTATGTGTATTAGTAGATGAAGACGACGATGAGGAGGAAGATAAACCGTAGGAAGATGATGATTGCTTGGCCCGAATAGCGTAAGTGATATGCCACGGAAGCCCTCGTTTTCCAAAGAACTCACGCTGAGGCTCCCTATACCAAGTGGGCAACCACTTCACGGCCCAATGCGCCATGAGAAAGATGCTCGAGTCATCAAGAATGTCGAGTATGTGTTTGCGTGCAGCGTCTTGATGTACAGTACGAAGATGCTTTTTCCTATCCCTGATAAGTTGAATATTGTGATCGAGTCGATAGAATAATCGATTTCGTACATCATCGGTTATGTTGGTATTCGCTTCGAGAATAGCACGAAGACGAGAGAAGACTTCATGTAGGCCTAAGCAGTTCTCACATCTGGAAGAGAAAACTATGAGTACAGAGAGAGAATGGCCAGCATGAACTTACTCATCATCGTGCTCGTGTTCACATTTTTGGCGCCATGCTGAATAGTATGAGTCGCTCAATCCAAAGGTAGAACAGTGGTCAGCAATCGTACTGTTGGTCGAAATATGCGTCTTGAAATCTAATTTCAAATAATCACGTTCATCATGTAGAGCTTGTTTAAGATGAACAATTTCTTCTTGTCTTACCCCTGACGAAGAAAAAGATTACGATTGATGAGACACAAGAAAATAGAATTGAGTTCGATACTTACCGAGCGTCGCCATCTCGTCACACAATTTTCGAAGCTGATCAAATGCAGTTGCGCCATCGGATGAAAAGTTGTCCAGACCGGCGAGACTTTTTCGTGTCGATGCGGTACATTTTTGAAGAATAGCGAACAAAGACGATGAAGCGAGTGGTTTGAAGTCGTTTCCATCGATCATCTCTTTGCAGTAAACGAGATACTGAGATATGATTCGCGTTGGAATGCTGTTGCGAATGACATCAGGAACGACTAATTTTTCACCGCTGCTCAGTTTCAAGTTTCGCTCTCCAAATGGCATATCTGTCGTGATATGAGGTGATTGAATGAAGGCAATAAAGTGTGCCAATTGTTCTTCTGTATATAGTTCGATAGGAGCACGTGTTGTATCTGGAAGAGTTCCTCGTCCTGAAGAAGAAAAAGTGATGTGTGGAAAAGTAAGAGTAATAGTCGCGTTATAATCTCCAAGTTACCTTGAAAAAGGCCTGTCTCCGTGCGGCTTTTATTTTCCAATCGGATAGTTCCGGAAATTCGACTTTGAGCAAACGAGCAGACAGATCGCCGGCCACGATTAACAACAGTTGCCGTTTAGTAGACCAATGTTCGGCTCGTGAATAGGCATCCTTCAACGCACGTATGACGATTTTGTATTGTCTAGAAGAGAAAAAACAAACAAAAATCACAAAGACAATTTTTTTAACAGAGAAATCATTTTTTACTTATTACCCATCCTTTATCGTCTCCGGTTTTCTTGTCTCTTCGCCAACCATATCTTCCCAGATTATTTCATCGTCGTTTGAAGCAAATTTCTGGAGAATATGACGGAAAACAGCCTTTGCCTGACTTCGAAAAGTTTTCTGATCATGTTGGCTGAGCCCGCGATAGTTTTCGGTTGAGCGCCAGTACCCTTCGTATCCTGTGGAGGCGTGCCACTCCCTGAATTCCCTTTTTTCTTTTGTTTTTTGAAAAGGGGAAGCTGGATTGTCCGCTGACTCGTAGTCGATATCCCATTGAGAAAGTTGCATACCGGCGGTTGATGGCGTATGAACGATAGCATAATCGTATAACTAACCAAATGGATCTTCAGCCTCACCCATGTCATGGTATTTTGAAACAAATGCCTTTCTGCACTGTGTGCAGGTCCAACCATTGTAGTTATAATAAGTGTATAAATTTGTCGATGGAATGAAGAAATGTAATAAATCATACACATTCAACTGTTCATCATGCCATAAGCGAAGTGCGAGATTTCTAGAGATTCGATGAAGGCTAGTGGTTGAACGCTTTCTCTTCCTGAAAACCTCTACGCACAGTTGGCAGTTATCTTTGCGACGTTGTATATTGAGTAATGCAGTGCGATGGTTCGAGCACACAGTATGATGACACATATTAATTGGTTGCACATCATAACAGTTAGCCTAAGAGAAAAAAATGCTCGAGTTCAGATCTGCAATTGATAGGTGTATCAGTGGAATATTCGAGCAGAGATGTAAAGTTCACATGATTATCGTCACAAGAAACCTAAACCAGAGTAGAACGTTGTTTTACTTATACAGGAAATCCGTGCTTTGTAATCACCTGCGGCACTCTCTGTGCAAAGAAAAACATTTTGTTTTCGTCAACATCCATTCTAGTGGTTTAGAGAGAAGAAACAATACAAGTGTAAATCTAAAACAAGACACAAATAGTTATTGAGAATAAAAATTCACAGTAGTTATAGTCTAAAACCAGATACGCCTGCAACCTATCGCCTTGCCAACACTAGAAAATGTATTGCGGAACCAACGAACATGATTGCTCGATAATGTAATTCACTTTTAATGCTTTTTCAGAGTCACATTAGACTTGGTACACCAATGGAGAAAGAACTTGATCCACGATATCAAATGATGAACGTGGCTCGACACAATCGCTTTATGTCATTGATAGATATATATTTTCCATGTGATGAACTATAGGATATAAACGAATAGGGATTGAAAAATGAGAATAAGCACTAATAGAACATGTACAGAAACAAATTGAAATAACAAAATTTTGAATGATAGATACTTTGTTATCATTTTTCATTAGTCAGTCATTAATTAACACAGAGAGACAAGAGTGAAAATTTGTTTCTGTAATACATTCTAAAATTATGCATTTCAACTACATTATAGTGGTCCTTTCTCAGTTCTGACAGATGCATTAAACTCAGAACTGTAGCCACGTGTAGATTTAATTTGAAATTAGCACCGATTTATTTTTCTTATCTAGACAAAGCATATTGTAGAAAAAAGCAGATCAAAGAACAGTGAATCTGATAAATCAGTGATGGTGACTTTTAGGCCTATTATATAAAGCTCTTACAGGGGTCGCTGAGTAAACAAACACAACGCTATGTTTCAAATGGTGCCAAATAATATTTGTATTTCTTGAGTTTTCCGACATACCACTGCGTCCCCTATTCCAATCTTTCTCATGAATTTCTTTCATATCCCAACAAATGAATGCACCTTAACACGACAGCTGGAACATTCCTCAGCGCGTACTGACAATCATAAGTAATCTCAGCACCCGTAAGAACAGGTGAACTTGACGATACTCTATGAAAAGTCAAAAGCATATGCAGCACTACTATGAAATTTACGTCTTTAAGAACCATAACCGGCTCCAGATTTTAGCCAATGAGACCGATCTTTTACGAAAGCACAATATAGTTCCGAATGATTAATGTAAACTGAAAAAGTAGACTTCAATCGAAATCATTAATTCTTGCTAAAGCTCTTATCTGCCTTCAATTCTTTATCTG
>OENT01003743.1:0-10766 GCA_900239685.1 Rotaria macrura | reverse complement strand
TGGTCGGTCGTCTCAGATAAGCTCTCTTAAGTGCATTACGCAAATGAATAATAAAGTAATTCATATGCGTCATCCTGTGGATACTTTGTATTATTGTTTTGAACAACATGAAAGTCAATGACATTTTTTTAACGAAACCTAATGAGAACAAATTTGGTTTGATACATAAAAAAACGCAATATGGAAAATAATATGAGATGTAAAAGAAGTTTGCTTCATAAACTTTATTCATAAAATAAAAATTTTATAAGATTTTGAAAAAATGATTTTCAAGCTAGATGTGGAGCTACTTTGTGACTTTTGCTTTTGCTTTAACTCAATGAAAACTGAACCGTTTACTACAGACATTCGACTATTTTTCTAACTCAGTCATTAGAAATAATATCCGGAAAACTCAATCTAAAATCATTCTTCTGTTGAGAGCAAATTTTACTTTACTAAAAAAGTGGAAAGTAACGTGTTTTGAAGTGTTCATACACCAAGACTGATTGATATATAACAACATCATACAGAAATCACTTTTGCTGTAGGCAAGCTATGCAAAAATATTATTTTCATACAAAGTTGTAATTATCGTGTAAAATAAAACACTTAATTTACTATTATTATTAAATATGTGCTCATCGATTTTTTCCAGCGACAGTAGCCAACCAGACAAAATTTTTCAAAAACGCGTTTGAGCGCCCGAAAACGAACGGAAAATCTAGAAAAACGGACGTATGGATGGTAATCAACGTTACAGATTTTGAGTGAAAAACGCTCATTTCGCCACCTTATTATGCGTTTAATCGCGTTTTCAGTCGAAAGACGCGTGCAAATGCATCAAAAAAGAGAAATAGTGGTCGTTTATTTCATAGTCTTTATAAATGACCGGATCATAACAAGAATTCATAAATATTAATAAAACGGCCACTATTTCTCTTTTTTGATGCATTTACACTCGTCTTTCGACTGAAAACGCGATTAAACGCGCAAAAAAGTGGGGAAATGAGCGTTTTTCACTCAAAATCTTGAACGTTGATTACCATCCAAACACGTTCGTTTTCGAGTGCTAAAACGCGTTTTTGAAAATTTTTTGTCTGCTTGGGTAACGGGAGGCCCATAATAAATGACCCGGTTTTGTATTCCTTATTCTGATATACGAATACGTTTTATTAAAACACAGAATATACCATTAGATGCAGCGTCAAAAGCTCTACAACCTACATGATAACGCATAATTATATTCTGCCCTTTTTCTTTTCAAAACAAGCGAAATTCTGCGCACCCAAATTCCGATGCTGCGAAAATGGCATTATTTTTTCTCCTATTTGACCGTTTTATCGCCTAAGATAGTGTCTTCAAAAAAATAAAACACATCATAAGATACAGCTTAACAAACTCTACAAGCTAGAAAGAAACAATTACTTTAATTGTGTGCTTTTCATTTTCAAAGCAAACTAGATTCCGTGAGATTAATTTTTACCGCTCGGATAAAGTCATTCTTTCTTATTTTTTTCGTCTATTTATTGCGTAACAAACTTTCTTAAAAACAAACTATAACGCAAACTGGAGCCTGAAAAGCTGTACAAATTAAAAAGAGCAGCTAATATGTTGTTGTCAAAATAAGTGGAAGTCTGTGTGATCGAATTACGAAGGTATGTAAACATTATTTTATTCTAAACGAACGAGGAATTTCTTGCTTGTCTAGTTGCATTTTATCATCGTCTAATACATTTTCTTAGAAAAAGCAGAGTATACCCAAAATGCAACTTGAAAAGCTTTACAATCTACACAGTAAAGCTTTATTTAACGTCTGTACTTTTTCTTTATAGAAAGGCCATGTTCTGTGTTGCCACCTGACGCAACATCGGAAATTGGTTGTATAGAATTTCGCTGGTTTCGAAAATGAAAAGGGCAGTATCAAAGTAGGATTAACGGTGTAAGTTGCAGAGCTTTTCCAGCTGCATCTTGTGGTATATTCTGTTTTTTAATAAAACGTATTTGTATATCAGAATAAGAAATTCAAAAACGGACCAATTATTATGGGGCACCCGTTACAATTGCATACATCTATATGTATAATATTTACGAAAGGCAACGTAATTATACTGAAATGGATTATCCTAGTTAGTTATTGTTTTGGAAAATTCGATATTAGCCTCTATTAGAACTAAAATTCCTATTTACCTGAACGAAATCATACAAGGAATAATATTATGTCGTTTTCTTGTAAGAAATTTGCCAGAAGTTCTGAAACAGTTTTAAAATTCATCGGTTCTAATATTCTAAAACAGAAAACTCATTGAAACTTATCTAAATTGTTTTACCTACTTACGAGAGAACGACTCGAAATCAACACCCACTGTTTCATCTCCCATTGGTTCCATAAGGAGGTATCACCATGAGCATAAAGGAGTCCAAAAATGGTTCGTGTCCATGAACCGTTGGTGCTTAACTATATGAACATTTGACTGAATCTCCGGCCTACTTTCAGTTATTCACCGAAACAAGACAATCGAATTTAGATCTAAATTTTTTCTTGTAGATAGGCTTAATAATCCCGAAAATATCAATAGAAAATAATATACCTCTGTCTAGATATTGAATACTCAAGTAAATTTGATCTTTCAAATATCTGTAGTAAGCCTCTAATTTTTAGTAATTCAATATTTCGGTAAAGGAATATTTTATCGATTAAAACTTTTAGGATATTCTAAGAATGATTGAACTTATCCCCAGACATAAATTTTAGGTCGAACTTGCGTTTTCTGATTTTTCGCTGAAAGACTTAAACTGGATCGAACCTTCAGCAAAACGGTCATAGCCAGGGATGTAACGGTAAAGGAAGCCCGATAGCTAATGAGATTGATCCTATGGATAGATCTGTTTTTTTCTTCGCAAAAATTTTATAGAATGATTTCGAAAGTGATCGTTAGTACACTGTAAAAAAAGTGCACATTAATATACCCTTTAAGGGTTTATGAAAATACAACGTATAATAAACCCTTTTTCCGTTAATGAAATTTTTCATTAACCCTTAAAGGGTATATTAATGTGCCCTTTTTTACAGTGTAGAATTGAACTCATTGCACTAGTTAGACTGTATTCCAATAGTTTGAAATAGTCAATAGCTCTTCTGTACATATCATATCATGCCCCTGCTGATAAACAGGTTCATTAAACCATCGTCGTGTTATTATGATAGAGATTTTTATGCAGCACAAAATTCTACAACAGCATCGAAGGCAAATTACTGACTATTGTATGTTGTCCGAAGAATTTTGTTACTGATACATGATTTTCAGTGTTTTTGACTGGTATTTCATCGATTTCAGTAAGAAAAGGTACAATTTAGATAAAAACCAAAATCCTCATATGAATCAGTATTTCACACCGACTAGATAGATGTGAATTTTAAATATTGTCGTGCAAAAAAAATCAAACTTCGTCTCCTTTCGGATTAAATCAGACAAATAAATCACATCGGAAAGAATTTCACCAGTAGAACAATACTTTATGGTTACATAATAACACTAGAACACACAACAAAAGTATTTAAAGTTGACACAAATCAAGAAAGTGTCAAATTCTGATTTTTAACATAATCTAGGGTTTTATCCAAGTCGTACTCTTTCTGTCTCGAATCTACGAAATACCAGTGAAAAACACTCAAAATCAAATATCGGGAACAATAGTTTTTGGACGATATTCAGCAATGCGTTTTTTGTCCTTGATATTTCCCTACTATTTTGTAGCGCATAACAATCTATATCAAACTATATACAAGAAAAATGATTGTAGTTGACTAACATGATGATCGTTAAATATACGTAGTTATTATCACACGGGTCAGATATGATAGACATAAGAAAATTATTGAGTATTTCAAACAGCTTAGTACAGTGTGAACAAGTGTAATAGAGCTACTTCTACCAGCGATCACTTTCAAAACCATTCTGTGATATTTGTTTTTGCATAGAACAAAAGTAAATCTATTGTTGAGGTCGATCTCGTCAATTACCGAATAACCTTCATGGCAACGATATCTTCATAATGGTACAAGATTCCATTATTTATATCTATTTTCAATATGTAGTCTCAAGTCCTTATCTAATTCGTCATATTAAATTACTGTCACTGAAAATGAACTCAACGGAATGCTTTTTGAGAAATAAAGTCAATTTAGAAGATAAAAATTCATATCGGAAAAAAATATAGAGGTTAGGTGATCTTCTGTTGTCAACCAGGCTGTTTGGTCTGTTCGTCGCGGACAGACATGCAGACCAAAATATATATTTGGAACCCTGGTAATTACCCTGCCAATGTTTTTTTCTGGAAAGTTACTTGTTGACAATACTTGACTATTTCCGTGGCCTTTATCAAACTTTTCACTGTTGTTAACATCCCTTGTCATCTTCTTGAAAGAAACACACATGGTTCATCGCATAATCAGTCGTGCATTGATTTTTACGACTTCAGACTTAGGAGCATTTGAACAGCTCCCTTATACTCAGTGAAGACATTTTGGTTCCAACGGTTTCGTTTCTGACTTAGCCCACGTTTCAATTCTTTAGAGTACCACCGGATTCTGATAGGTAGTGCAAAGATTATATCGAAATGATAAAATAGTATTTTGAAGCGAAGTCGATTTTGATCGCTAAACAATCTCGAGTCCTCTACCAGGATCATGCGACACATGCAAACAGCTTTCTAGTAACTTTTCATCTGGTACTATTTTCTATGCCTCGTTTGCGCTTGCGTGATTATCGAATGGAATATGGTCGATTTCTCTCTTAATCTGAATCATGAATTTCATTTTGTTGAAATAAGAACCTCGTATGCCTTATAATTACAGAAAACAAGCAGAGCAATAGTATGGATTTTTCAGTTTGCGCTTCTGTAAAATAGAAAAAAACGTTTTTTTCTGATCGACATATTTTATGAATCTCATAGTTTTAACAACGATCACCTTTCATATAGATTCGTGAAACAATGTCGATTATGTGTGTAATGATATTTCTTGCTCTGCACGATGCAGCACTTACTCGATATTCTCTATATTACTCTGATATTCGTCAGAGTTCGTATCTGACATTTGATTGTCTGTACGCTGAATTTATCGAAGGTAAATTACATGAGTATGGACCATATGCTAAGAGCAATCAGTTGACATCGTATTGTCGACGACCTGATAATGATGAAAAAGAAGAAGAAACATATCAAGTATTGCGGGAAAATATAGAAAAAATTATTACTTTTAATGAATTAAGCAAACAAGGTGTAATAAGTGAACAACTACTTCATTGGTCAGCACCTATTGATCTTGTTGAACGATATGAAATGAATAATCAAAGTTCAGAATTATTCTACAATTGTTCATCATCATGGTTCGGCTCGAAATGTCAGTATCGATTCGTCTACAATTCATATTTATCATTTAATGAAATTCTTGAAGCTTCTGCAAAAAGTCGTTCGAACACCGAACTCAGCGTAAGTGTTACCACATGTTATCGCTTTTTAGCTGGTTGTGATCGTGGACCATGGTCATTATGTCTTGATTGGCGGCAAATATGTAATGGCAAAATCGATTGCATTAATGGCGATGATGAAAAGTGGTGTGATACATTAGAGATGGCAACCTGTGCTGATGATCAATATCGATGTCATTTTGGGGGTCAGTGTATTCCACTGATATTTAGACTAGACAGGCACTTAACTACTGACTGTCTCGACGGTAGTGATGAAACAGAACATTTTATTACAGGTGTATTTTTGAGAAATCTGTTTTGTGGTCAAATTATCTCATTTCGATGTGAAGAGCGTATCAATCGATATCCTCGTTCTTTTCCATGTGGTAATGGTCAATTTTTGCCAGACACTGATTTACCACGTAATGGATTACATTGTTCCAACAAGCGAAATACACAAGTGACTTTAGCCATGCTCACATCATTCGATCACATAGAAGATATTAAATGTCGTCAAGCTTTCCGTTGTTTACTTCTTTCCAATCGAATGTATGGTAAGTAACAATAACAGAATCTTAATTCAATTATTGAAGAAACTGAAGAGTTGTTTCTTATTTTTTAAACAGTTGTATCCGATGTCTAAAGTTTTGAAATGTAAAGTATTATTTATTCGTCTACTGCTGCAAAAATGACATTGTCTAGCTGTTGAAAGCTTAGTACACACATAAGAGTTTCTCATAATGTTCAACAGTTATCGCATTCGTCTATAGTTGTCGCAGCTGTGGCAACTTTTATTGATGAACAATGTTCAAACTTTCTGCTACAGAAAAGTAGTTACAAGACACGAAGGATATTTTTAGCAGTCAGCATTAATATTTGCTTTGCAGCAAATGCTTCTGACTTCTACATCATTGTATGAAATTCGTCCAATGTTTGATCTTTATGTAAGAGGCATTCATAGGGGAGGAAATGTTTTTGGCAATTCTAACGACGGGACAAGTTCATATTAAGTACACTGAGCATGGATTACCTTTCAGTCCAACTGTATTGCATGTTGCTATGCACAGGTTTTCGGAATACTTCCTTCTTCCTCAGATCGTTTAGCACACTCATTGTTTTCCAGTGTGGAAAATATATAATTTTCTTAATTTTGCAGAAGACTGTTATATAAAGGTTTCGTTCAAAATGGCTAGTGGAATTTTTACATTGATAAAACCTTCACTAGACGAAGATACGTGGCTAGAGACATAAGAAAAAGAAGTCATATAAGATCAGTGTGTGCTACTTCAGAAGGTCAAAGAAAATAGTCAACCAATGAAATCACGCATAAAATTGAAAAATGAACGTTTCGGAGAAATTTGGTATTGTAATTTAATCGTGGATAGTTCCATAACATATTCAAAACATCATAATTGTGAGAACCAGTACCAGTAATAATAGTTTATGAGTGACCGTAGCAGTGATTAACTCAACAGTGATCCAAATAATTCAATTTTATATATGTCAATTTAAATATCCGCCTTGATTTTTTACATGAGTCAAAAATGAGAACCAAAAACTACAGTGAGCCTATTTGACATATTACGATTGATTTTTTCGTCATGCATTTGATAAGACTTTGCCCATTAAATAGAGTTCGACAATAGCTAGTCTGACAGTTTAAAATATTTGCCTGTATACTTTTGCTTTATAAAACATGCAAGACAACACTAAGTGGTTAGCATCTATCAGCAGTAGCTACCGGAACTTATTTTATCGGGATATTGGGACCTTTTAATAAATTCCGGGATTTATTTCTTTGTTGGAATTTACTCGAATTGATGAGATATATCCTAGGACTGTTTCTGCATTCAGATATAATTAATATCAGTCAATGCACTCAGATACCAGTTTCTCTGTTATTACTTGTTTCGATTGTTGACATGATACTGGAACATATTTACGGGAGTGAAGGAAAAATATGGAACATAGAGGCGACATAAAACATGCAGGTGCAAGAGTAACATGCGTGAAATGGTGCCTCTCCTTTAGACATTTTACCTTTCGATATTTCTCATTTTGATTATTTTACTTCAATTCAATGTACGTATTGATAAATTCTTCAGTTACTCAATACATCATAATATATGATTCTTTCTTCGGATTCATTTCAACTGTTGACATATCTACCACTACTTGTTTCAATGTTGAGATAATTCTAACTCTCTATTGAATCATAATGACTTGATATTACATTAAATGGTGTTCTAGAATTTTCACAATTCTAGAACTTTAGAATAAATGCATATTAATCAAATTCACATTAGTACGGATCAAATTTTCGATTAAAATATATAGGAATTGATTTGAAGTTAGTAGATATGGAATTTTACAATTTTCAAAATTCTAGAAGACTACAATAAATATACATCCATGGATTTGATATTAGTATAGAAGGATTTCTAAACTTCTAAAATCCTACAATCTTAAGCGCATGTATATTGGGAATGATTTCATATCAGCATAGATGGAATTATCGGATTTTTAGAATTCTAGAATAAATATACAGTAGGGTGCGAAAACAATTGCCGTTAAATTTTCATAATTTTTATTTATTTATCGCTATCAAAGACAACCTATTGTTTTCATACAAAGCTTACGTACATTGAATAGTAAAAAACCACAACATTTAATAATTTATTTTTTCTCCCTTTGGATCGATAATTGCTAAACATCTCGATTTCATTGAATGCACCAAATTACTTCTAACTGTCGTTTCAACTTTTCCCCACTCTTCGTGTAAAAATCGGTCCAGTTCGTCGAAATTTAATGGTTATCGTTTTTCTGCACGTCGCTTAAGTATGGACCACAAATTCTCCATAGGATTAATATCGGGACTATTGCTGGGCCAGTTGATTGTTTCCGGTACTTCGTCTTCCAAAAATTGTGGTGCCATTCTGGTGTATTTCGGACCATTGTTCTGCTGATATCGCTACCGATGTACTTGTTTTCTTTCTCAACTAAGAAAATGTTTTCGAAGTACTTCAACGTAAACAGTACCATTCATAGTTGTTCGAAAAGAATGACATGACAGTTTGACTCTTGACACTAAAAGCTGCCCATACCATTATTTTTGTTTATTCTTTGGAGTTCTTTTCTTTTCTTCTTGAGCATATTTGGACCAAAGACGAATCGTGTTTCTGAATAATTGATAAGCGGTTTCGTCAGAGAATATTGTGTGACTCCAATCGTTGTCCTTTTGTGCCAAATCCCATTGGATACGTCTTTCATTTTTTTCTTTTGTCGACATTGGAGTTCCCTGAGGTAAAACATTCTTATAACCTAATCGATAAAGCTGACGCCACACTATTCATCGTGATATGTTCAAACTGCTAGCTGACTGAAATTTTTCGATGATTTCCTTGGCAGTAATTTTGTTATTTCTTCGGATCAATCGAACAATTGCAATATTGATCTCGACTGTGACTTTTCGTGGTCGCCCATCACGACGTCGATGTTCCACACTACTTTCTTACCGAATCTTGGTCAACCTATACCGGATAGTACCCACAGGAATCTTTGTTTGTTGAGAAATTTCAGTCCCACAACAATAGTCCAGATTATATAATAATGTAAGATTACTGATCGATGTGCTGACAGATTCTTATTCTTCACTTTCTGTGTCATTTTTATTAAACTGAAAGAGACTTCGGAAAGAATTTTATCCTTCATCGCATATATAGTACCGAACCTCCTTGTCCAACATAGTGCCACAATATTTTTCTTTACATAAGTAAGACAACAAAACCTGGAAAGTTCATATTGGTTACGGCAATTTTTTTGCGCCCTACTGAATATATGAATTCATTTGATATTAGTATACAAGAGACTTCCACAACTCTAAAAATTTAAAACATACATAAATGCATTCATTTCAAATTGGTATATGTGGATTAATAGAATTCTGAGAATTTTAGAATACATCTAAATCAATTGATTCATACTACTATCGCCGTAATTTTCGACTAAATATAATATGTTTATTTGATATTAGCGTAGATGGCATTCTTGAATTTTTTACAGCTTCCGAATTCCAGAATCAGTATCTTGAGATTGATTTGATATTAGTAGCAATCTAAAAATAGACTAAATATACACTACTTCGTCTCATACTGGTATACACGGGATCTTACAATAAACATAAATGAATTGTGTCATATTAGTATAGAAAGATTGTAAAAGTCTAAAATTCATCTTATTGTGGACGTCGTTATTATAATATTGTTAAGAAGTTATTAGTTATATATGGATGTTATATGCATGAAGGAAGGCTGCACGTAGAATTCTATGAAAGTTCTAGAATATTAGAAGAGGATCATGTCTCAGTTAAAATCGAACAGGATAAGACATATTTGTAAAATAATTATGTAGAGAACTTTCACGAACTTATTAGGAATCATCGAAATTCGCATTAATTATTCTAGCAACAATGTAAAGGGTGATTTATTTACGTTTATATAATGTAATATATTGGAAAGAAAACTTTAATAAATTTAAATTTCGTGAAATCAAATGGGAAAAGATTTCAATTCAAAATATATTAAGAGGAAATTGGTACCTCTGCAATTGTCTGAAAGAATTAATTTAATTGAATTAGAAAATCCTTTTAATTTTTATATATCTATTTTATGTTATCAGAACCTTTCAACCGCTGTAAGTAAGAAAATTCCAAGTAGAAAAAAACGTGATCGGATAATAAGGATTCGAACCTTAGATGTATGGATATAGAAGACATCTTCATAACCATTGAGCTATCCGATACTATTAGTTCGTTGTGAAAATTTTAGAATGGTGATTAATATTATCAATCGATCCTGCATTATCGAATATGTCGGCTGCAAAAAGTTCAATCCTCTGGGGAATCGATTTAGATTAGAGGCGTGAATAGATTCCCAAGTAAGCAAAAGATAAAGGAAGACTGCCGACATGTCTAGTCCGAAATGTCCGCGAAAACCGTCAGGTCTGGTCTGAAACGTCTTGTACATCTGTCAGGACTAGTCACCGTTTGGACAACTGTCCTTGAAACACGTCTAGACTAGACCAGAATGTCTTAGAACCCAGTCGTATCTAGTCCATTTTGTCATTTGACACCGTCCAGACTAATTAAAAGACTAAAAACAGCCGATGAAAGGTGGATTTGAACATGTCACCCGACAGGTTTTAAAACATGACGGCCATCCTGACTGGAGACTAGGATACTGAGATAGATGAACGTCAGTTTATATAGTCTAATCAAAAGATTGACTCCCGCTCATCCACTAGACAATTGGAAATCCA
>OENT01003741.1:0-10787 GCA_900239685.1 Rotaria macrura | reverse complement strand
TTCACTTTAGCTATAATTTAAAAATAAAAAATCGAAAAAAAAATTTTTTTCTCCGGCGGCCTAGGGGTCACCTCTCATGGACCGTCTCTTAATATTACTAGATTTCTTTTTGTATCTCTACCTCTCGTAATTAATAAATTAAAGCTATACAGTAACTAAGACAGTGGTATCATGAAAAAAATTTGTTTTTCACAGGCAAGTTTTGGCACAGATCTGACAACAAAGATAGTATCTACAGTAATAGAATCAAGTGAAGAAGAGAATTCAATGATTATTAAATCTAATAGCAGAAAACGAATTTTCAACTACAGCTGGGGTTAGCAGTTTAGAGAAAAAGCGATGAGTAGTCCATGATAAGCATGGAAAGTTGCTTTTGCCATGTTTCTGAAATAAGAATGAATTCAATTGTTTATAAATATCTTCTGTATTTATGCGCAAATATTTGTATAATTCTTCATTTTTAGATGTCGTTATTGAATCTACATGAATATAATTATCACCGTCAATATCATCTGAATCGGTAAACTGGTCCTCCATCGACTTGTATTTTTTTAAGTGTTTCAAATAATGTTGTTTTCTTTCAACAAATACCGACAGAATCTTGATTTTATGCAATTAATGTTGTCTGTATGGAAGATAATTGCATGAAAAAAAATGTTTACTTTTATGAAAGATTTTTACTCTCTTCTTTAACATATTTCAATAATTGTGTGCTTGTATTGATAATATCGATCGATTCACTTGCTTCCGGTGTTAATTCTCACAAATATGTATTTGATTCTACAAATTTTGACTATGATGGCGTTGTATTCTCATCTGGTCTTCTGAAATATTTAATCCACCACAACTCATTTCTAGTGACATCCTAAGTATAAGAGAGAAAATTCTACCATGACAAAAAAAGCACAAGCTCGGTAGCCTTTCTCTTTTGAGCTGCCCATCTAGTCTTTTCAGGAAGTAAGCTTCACCCACCTGCTACAGGACCATGCTAATCAACAGCCCTGTTTAGGTCTCTCCTATATATGGCCAGTATCTGACCTCAACATGTTAATCCTATGCGGCTAAATTACAGTCAATAATGTAGTCCTAGCATATGGGTGTGATCAGAATCTTAAGTTCGATCATACGAGATGATCATTAATCAACTGTATGAAAATAATCCTTTTCCGAAATTTTTTCTATATGCACTCACGGATGAAGAAGGGTTGAACCGTGTTTTCTTTTCGCAAAAGAAATATACATCTCATTGTTATCAGGATTAATTCCAAATTACATCGAGATGAAAATTTTTCCTGATGAATAACATTTACGGATATTTCTAATTATTTTTCAGTTCAAGCGCGAACATTTTCTTCTGAAAGTGTTTTTACACTTTTGTAACGAAACAAAATTTAAATAACGTATCACGAATTCCACCTAGCGCGTCTTAATGTGAAAAGCTGACAGCAGAAATATTACTAAAAATAACGCACTTAAAGTTTATGAATTGAGTCAGTTTCCGTCATTGTCGCACTATCGAATCACAGTGAACTTATGACTTCTATGATTTCGAACGCCTCATTTGTTTTCAGTTATCGATGGTCTATCGTTTGTTATATTTCATGAAAGATTTGCATGAACTTCTGTAACAAAAATTGAAATAACCTTTGTAGTTAGTTTTCACTGCTTTCATTTCAAAAAAATATCACGGTGCTATAAGTAGGTCTTAGCTATAATTTTTCTAAGGTAAGGTATTAAGAATTAAAATTTTCACGTTTCTACTTTTTGAGATTGATGCTTTGAACGAACAATAAAATAATAACAAATCTACAATTTACACGGTGTATCCTCTACTCGTTCATCTCATGGGTACGCTCTTTATCATACATTGAAACAATAGTATTCATGAAGTTTGAAAACTTATAGATTTATTTTATGATAAAGATTACCGTTTGGTTGATCTGCATTTTGTGATCTATTAAACATACAACGCTATTATGATACATGTTCTAGATGCTGTTTTCGATTCGATTTTGTAATATCTGACTGCTTATTACAAGATTATATCTGATGTCCTTTGACGCCCCACATCCAGGAAACATTATTGATATTTATGGCTATACAGACAGTTCAATATATATTTTAGAATATGAATTTGAATAATCGTCTGCAAATAATGGGGACTTCATCTTAATTAGCATTACAATTCGTTTGAACATTTAATGAAATAAAAGGAAAATGATGCTTTACAACAATTTCACCAGCAATAGTCAAATGAATATATGAACATTAATTAGATTTTACAGTAAATGAAGATTGATGAATGATTATACAATATGTTTTCGTTACAGAATATTTTTCGCATTCTCTTTCATATTTTGTGTTTACGCATTAAATATAAATAAAATTAATCTAGGAAATAATTCATTCAGTCATTCGGCCATTGTTCTTTTTTTATCAACTTATCAATCAATTATTATGTTTCATTGCATCATCATGAATATTTAAATTTCCTATGCTCCATACTTAATGGTTTCAACAATTACGAATCATAAAATCTTCAATATTAGTAAATTATTGATAGATAATCAAATAGATACGTAGAATGAAACAATAACATATTGTTCATCTGATTGGAATGAATGATTGCCTTGATTGGATAGAGTTGTTTGAATTTAGCTACAAGTCCAATAAGCCAGATCATGCCTTACTATGAAATACTGAGTCTATGGTAAATATAAACGGATAATAATCAGAAGAGTTAGATGCGATGTAATTTTTAAACACGGTAAGACATAGATCAACATACTTGATCGGAACTAACGGAGAACTTCTAGAATCAGTAGAGAAAAAAAAATCAGACAAACCTTCTTTATTCTAGGTTGTATATTTAGTTATGTCCTGAAATAAAGATTAAGAAAAGCACGAGCTGGTGTGTTAACAAAAGAGGAAAAAATACAGAGAAGAAAAACTCGTATAAGAAAGCATAATTAATATGAAAATAGAACTTGGCGTTACTATATAGATGTGCTAAGCAATTCTATAGTCATCTTGACGCATTTGAAACGTATCAATTATCGACTAGATAAAAAAAAGAATCTTACAAGATCTTACTGAAAGCAGAACATTGGGTACAATTTATAGATTATAATCTTTAAAATCGAGAAAATAGTAAGTAAGACAGATTCAAATGCTAATTAATGATAGTTATTTTACTTCAGTACAGATTCTATTGAAAAAAGTTTTGATTTCAATATTAATCGATAGGCAATTTTGGGTGAATTCTAAAATCAGCTATTCTTTTCAAGGATTTAAAATACTCGATTCAACAAAGATATCTGCGGAGTCCATACTATACACGAATAAAATATTATTCTTGTCGGTAAAATATGTTTTACATATACAATATTGATAGAGTTCGACAATAGTTATAGGAGTTTATTTGTGTTTGAAGCATGAAACAATGTTTTTCCCACTGAATCGTAGTACTCTTGAACTGCAGTATCAAAAATATTGACATATTTATTTTTAGCACATTATCATTATAACGACAATATTTTCATTTTTCATCCAATCACAAAGTTGTTTTGCTCTCATGAGTATGTGCTATTTGACAAACTTGACATATGATACTTGTATGCAGAAAAAGATCGCTTGTTTTTCGCTAGGTCATATTGGAAGAAAATTCCCAACAGAATTTAAATTATAGGACGTTCACGTCTAGCTATTTTTAATCTTCGAAGGAAATTTATTGAAATTCACTGAAGACAGCATACTTTCTTGCACACGTAAGCAAAATAAGGTTTAGTCTTTTGAATTCAATCTTTCACAGTGGACCTACATATTTTTGGTTTCAACTAAAATTGAGTGTCTATCTGAGTACACAATATTAATGTGCCTAGAATTGAAAATTAGATAATATCCGTAGAAATTTATGCGTCGATCTTTTAATAAAAAAATAGAGTTATAAAATCATTGTTTCATTTTACTGATGCATAAGATGTTTAAAAATGAATAGTCTGAAGTCGTATGACTATATAAAGCTCATCGAAGAATCTTAGAATAAGACTACGTAGAAATTCTGATACTACAAGTTTTTGTACGACTTTTCTGTTAGATCTTTCACAAACCTATAAGATTATCATTTTCTCTTTTTTTTAGTTGAACGAATCTTTCTACGTATTGGAGAAAATATTTAAATAATCAAATATCTGATGATTCGATGCTTATTCTCTTGAATGAAATGTATATATATATTTGATATAGGACTATAACAAGTCATAAAATTCCTTTTTACAGATAATTTTATCAAATTAATGAATTGCAAGAAAATTTTCTTTTGTTATATTTTCTATTTTTATTTATGAAGACTTCTCATAAATTCATTGAAATAAACATTCGTATATGAATTAACCATTTACGGCTGACGATTTGAAAAACACGGTATCCCTATAGGGGAAAATGTTGCCATATGACAACATCCGTCCGGGAAGGGTTAAGATAAAAGATCTATTTTGAAAAACAAAATAAAAGACCCATGTGATAGAAGTCAAATTAGAAGATTAAAAAAAAGTGCAATGTGCTGAAAAACCGTTCGACACAATGGCATGAATTTCATTAGATGCCTTGTTAAGAGCATAGAAGAAGCTTTGAAGATCACATGAAGAACTTGTGAGATGTGATCATGCCAAAGTATAATTATTTTCTACCTACTTTATTCATAATTAATAAATTAGGATTCCCGAGTTCATATGCATTTATTATGAATATTCTTTTATATAGAAATAGAAAAAAACCAACAAACAATATTGAAGAACTTATTTAGAAACTGTTCTCTTTTGATAATGTAACCTTTAGCAGAAAATAGAATATTGGTTTTCATACATACGTGAATATCTACCATTAGAATTGAGAAAATTACTTACTGAAACTATATATAACTTAACTGTGCGGTCAGTATATATATATATATATATATATATACAATAGTTATCATTCAGTATCTAAAAAAGTTATGATGTTATTTACATACTGGGCTACAGTAGTAAAGAAATTGAAATAATTATATGCCACATGAGGAATTACATTTATCTATTTAGCACGTCTCATCCTAATAGAGAAGAACAGCATGACAATCTGTATCACTCAAAACTTAAATAATGCTTTCGAATGACGTTATTTGAATAGTAAAAAAGGATCATACTATAGTTCAAAAATTAAGGTTTTTTTCTTACAAACAAACTTACTGTATACATGTATATTTGTTAGAATTCAAAGAAGACTATTTTCATGGTTTCATGGAATAATTTATATGAAACAATTAGATGTTTTACAATGTTCTATCACTAAAGAATTATTCTAGAAATCTCTCAACTTTTATTCTGACTAAAGATATCTGTCACTGTTAATTCAAATATAAGCTAAGTGTACTGTATCACATGTATGTAAGTTCTGATAGAAAATTCGAATCTCGTACGATTGTGAGAAGAACGAACGGATGTCATGTGCATTTGTAAATCTACATTGTCTTCTTTTATCTTGCAATATCTATTCATATCTGATGTTCTTTATGTAGGATAGCTCAGTTTTCTCGGCAACAGTATCTAGAAATGTTCATCTTTCTATTTCTAGTTCAGCTATTTATAAACGTGAATTTGAAATTATTGTATTATCAGAAAAACAACTTTCTGCGTGCATTTATATAGATCAAAAATAGTCTGTACTACAGCTACTATTAGATGGAGAACTACTCCTAAGAGTTGACATTATTAAGATCAATATTATTGTATGAATATTCGTAACTGATATACTGAACTGAACTGTCCTTTTTTTCTCTACATATTCATGAATTTGCACAGGCAATTACTTGAAGACCATGATTTAATAGATTTTTTTAGAACGTAATGAAATATTCAGAGTCTGTTTTGTTTCGATGAGGAAGCCTTCATTAAAACTGAAGCATCTCGAAGAATGCTTGAATGAGAATGAAAACATAGCTATGATAATTATATATTTAATTATTTCAAGAGCATATTTTCAGAGAAATAATTAATTTTTCATCGAAGCAGATCTCAAAGTTCATCTTTTAGTTTATATACTTTGACTCTGTTGGACATATCTTTAACTTCATGATGTTGACTATGTAGTCGTTTGATTGAGTACTTTGTGAGGATTGCACTCGTATTACATCGATGACTATCGTACAGATGCGACGAGTGTCTATGTTGCCGAAAAATAAATTTCCCAATTTTTACTAGTAGATAGATTTGTCTACGAGTGTTACTGTTCTGTTTTATATTTTTAGGATAACCTTATTCGTATGAAAGTCTCTCATTAAATTACAAACATTATTGAACAATGTATAAAAAACGCAAGATACTAACAATGTGTATTTCTGACGTTGGACATCTGTTCATTCTTGAAGCTTCCTTAAAGATTGAATGTTATCTATGGGTAAGCAACAATTATTATTGTGCTATTTCGTTTTGAACAATTTTATGATAGTTTTTCTTTATGCTTTCTAGAAAAAAAACGTGCGATTAGTTCTAGAATCGTCGTTCATGTTTATGATTTAATTCTCAATTGAACAGTCACTAAATAACTCGTTGCTGTTATTCATGTATTTTAATACAGCGACATCACTAACAACATTATCAATATTTTTGTCGAGAGTCTGCTGAATGAAAAAATTTGCTGCGTTATATCCGATAAGAGAATAAGGACATCGAAAATGTTTCTTCTTCCGTCAGAAAATAAACATTATCGTGTACTGTTGTGAATCATGCTCGTTTTGTGTTTATCAAATCAATGATTTTTGATTTCTTGTACAATTTTACATAGAATACATTTTTCATTTGATGTGTTTTAAGATAATCGTACACTATTTCATGTGTCTTCACAACTTGCTCTATCGTTTTGTTTGTACTCCTTTATCTATATATGACTTGTACTGTAATTGCATTTCAGTTAAATGACTTCATGTTGTTTGTTTTTGTACGACGTAAATTATTTTATTTTATTTTGTAAATCCTTAATCTATCAAATGGATAATGACGTATTTTTTCACTATTGAATGTTCTTACAACGATGATCATTGGAAATTTCTCGACAAAAATCGACTGTCAAAAGAGGTGGACACAGGAATAAGAAAAAAACATTCTCGTTTTCTCTACGTTCAAGTATGACCTTGCAGAACTATGACCATAGTACATTGGAGATAAATAAATAATAATTTTACATTGAAATTTCTATTCTTAGAAACAGTTTTTCCGCGACGAACCAATATGAATTTTAATTATAAATAAGATTACTTGATGACTGACCTGTAGTACAATGTATATAAAGTAAAAGTCATCTTTCATCAGAATAGCATGATACATTCCAATTAAATATATATACAATCATTCTAATGTGTATATCTTTGCTACATATCGCAGTTGAAGTTTTCTTATTTTATTCTTAATGCAACACTTTGCGATTATTCTGTATTATGTTAGAAAAAGCACTAGAAAAATTAATTTTAATACAATCATGATAGAAGTACACTAAATTCAAAACACAAAGATAGTATGTTATGGATGAAAATGTTTCAATGAATATTGTTTTTAGTTGTTCATTTAAAAGAAAAGCTTCAAACTACATGATCAATGTTCATGAAAAGTAGGGATTCAGACGTTGAATCCAAAAGAAAATCTCTAATGACTCCATGAACATGCTTACGTGTAAATACAGTTACTAAGCAGGCATATTATATTGATACATGAAATTTCCCTTTTTAACAAGAGATTGTTATTGAAAAAGAACATATAAATCACACTAGAAGGTTAAAACAAGTATCGCATTCAAGTAAACACTGAAAAATTCACGGATCAAGAACAATGGATCCTAAAATATTTTAAGTTGAGTAACAATATGGTAGTTTCATATTCTCCCTGGTATAGTCATAGAATTATTTTTCTATTTTTTTAAAATCACCTTTGCACTCAATAAAGAAAAAAGAATATTTATTTCTCTGTGGAATGAATTTTACGTTCATCTATGGGCATAAAATAAATTTAAAAATGCTACTTACTTCATGAATACAATAAGAATTGATCGTTGGCTCATTTATACAGAACCCTGAGGATGTTAGAGTAGTATTCAGGTTATGACCAAGTGGTATTTTCATGATCCTAATATTTTTCTTTTGAGTTTCATATCAGCTTGGATATAGGAAAGAAAAGCTTATCTACTTATGGTCAACTATTTACAAGTTTTCATTGCCATGAATTATTCATACGGAATAAGACATAGATCATTAGTAATCTATCTATTGAACGTTAATCTGCATAGTTCAAGTTCGAAGATAATAACCTGACCCGATGAAAATCGTCTTGTCTTTTCTGCACTTGTGATTTACTGTTGACAACAGATCATCTTGTATCTTTTTTTTGCCCCATCATTTGTAGTTTCCATGAAAACAGGAACATTCGAAAACATGTTTTGCCTATTTAAATCATACTTTGCAAAAGTAAATACTCGATTATGTGACCAGACGACAAAATCATCTACTTTCATCATAAATGATGCATGAACTTAGACCCGAGAGTGATGTTTACACTTGGACAGTGAACCATGCTAATTCTCAATAGTGTGAAGTGTTTCCAAAGTAAAACGAAAATATTGCAATATGTGTGTACATGTGTTGGGAATCCCAAAAGAAAATGTTGTTGAATAATTTTCTAATCTTACGGCAAATGTGTCAAGGTTTTATAGAAATTTTTCATGTTAAAGATAGTTGATATTTTTTCGTTTCAACAAATTCTATCGTGATCAGAAAGTCGTTGAATTTCTAGTTTACTTTGTGTTTATACGAGATCGATTTATGTAAAATAATGTGGATGAATTCATTAAATGGGGTCAAGAATAAAAATGTTTCTCATACGTAAAATTACTAAAGGCAAAATAAATAACGATAAAAATTTATTTCTATCACAATGAATATAATTCAACTTTTCACAGAAGAATAACTTGAATATTAATTAATCTTCAATTGCATATTTATCAATAGATATGCAACCTTGAGCACTCTACTTAAAAAATAACAAACACTATGAAACTAGCACGTGTGAAGTATAATCATTTGAGGAAAACGAAAACTAATTATTATTAATACTACTATTTGTATTTAATTGGGCAAGAAAATTATCTAACTAAACTTTAGTTAACTTAGTTCAAATGGTTTAATAGTGAGTATTCTTATGTAATACTGATAGAACAGAAATATCACTAAAAAGAATTCTAATTGCAAAAACAGCAGTAATAGTTATAATTTACGATAGATACTTTAAAAAGCAAATACATCATTATTAACATATTCTTCCCACAATATTTAGTCATACAAGCATATCAGCACTCTTTAAAATTACACGTTCTTATGTAATAGTATCCACAAAAATTTCTTACATCTGCTTTTTATTCTGTCCTTTTATTCTTGTCTGAAACTGAGGAATGATATGTTGATTTCAATGAATCTTCTTTCTTCTATATGTTCTCGGAGAAAATGATGATTTAAAGTAACACGTCAATAAAGAACCGTTCTTGGTTAATGTAGAAAAAGTCATTTTTAGAGAATTTCGATACATCTCTCTGTCAGTAGACTATATATTAACAGAACACATATAGGATTCATAAAATTTCGAGTTGATAAAGTCTGAAGGTTTTGTAGAGACTAGTTGGAAAAAATCTTGAGTTGTTCGAACGAAGAAATGATCATTAGGACAAGTAGCATAACTAAAAATGACTCGTATTTATTTAAATTGAATACCATCAGTTTTACTTTTCGATTCATCACTTATCAATCGAAATCCATTTGTAGCCATGATCACTAGAAAAATAGTAGACATCAAAATAGATTGAACAGTTGTCGCTAGAAATTTCCATTCGTGTGTGTGTGTGTGCCATGGAATTCATTGGTTTTCAGTTTCAAAGAACTTCTCAGTTGAAATCAAAATTATTGATTTGTTCTGTTGTTTGTAAAAGTTAAATACATCGACAGTGTTCATCCCTTAAATAATGTCAAAAATCATCATGGAAGAAAATAATGTTAAACTTCAAACTCTTTCATGACTGCTATGTATCATAGTATTTTGATGATAATGAATTATGCACTGTAAAACTAGCGAAGAATTTTCAAAATCATCTAAAATTATACTCGATGATAACTAGTCAGTGGCATCCTATGTGATGAAATATCACAAGCGATAGCCTATTGTTCAAGTGAATTGAGGCGAAACAAGAAAATAAGAAAGAATCCTGGTTTTAAAACTTGCTCAAATTGTTCTTTTATGATTTAGTTATTGTCTTGATTATCAGAACCATACCAATAGTACTAATGCTTGGCTATCAAGTAACGACATACAAATGTTAAAGTAAAATAGAAAATAAATATATACGATCGTAAACGCATGTATACCAACAAATTATGACCGGATAAGAAGGAAAAAAATTAGTTTACCACGCTTGCAAACGGTAACTTCTATCTATATCGATTTAAATATCACCGACCGATTTTTCAACGGGAAAATATTGTATCAAATATGATTCTTACTTAACTTCAGAATTTTTCCTCATTTATAAATTTATTAACCAAATCGTTAATCAACAACTCAGTTGGTGGCCATGTGTATATATGAGTGTTAGTATTATCTTTTTTTCAATACACCATGACATTATCATCAGCAACCAAACTTGCTAGGACGAGGTGTGTTTTGAGCACCACAGAATATGACAACTGAGCACCGATTTAATTGTATGTGAAAAGAGCACCA
>OENT01003740.1:0-10799 GCA_900239685.1 Rotaria macrura | reverse complement strand
GTGACCATACAAAATATATAATAGTGTTAAGATAAGAATTTTTATGCGTTATTCTTGTTTTAACACTCAATACTACTAAGATTTGCACTACTCGAACGCTTTTAAGTGTTCCAATGTTTTTGATGGTGATAGCTGATAATTTTCGGCAAACCTTCAGTTCAAAAATGAGCTGAATAACTCACAAGGTCTCTCAAACATGTTAACACTTAATTATGTTTTTCATAACTCTAGTATTGACTAAAATGTGTCAATTAGTTGCCTTTTCACTATAGTTGATATCAGCTAAAGTTTCTTTCTTCTAATACACTTTTATTGAAAACCACAGCTTGAATAGATATCCTCGTTTCATGAAATCATTCCTTCGCACGTTTTCGAGTACATAAACATTCACTGGCTAGCATTTAATTGTTTATCGATGAACATCTCCAAAAATGATCTCGATGAAATGAGTGCTCTTGGATTTTCAATTCTTTGGCAGTAATAGATATCGAAAAGAATAGTAAAAAATCGACTTCACTAGGGTCGTTTTTGTTTCTCAACTAATGATTTTCAGGCGGAAAGAGCACATTTCTTGTTCGAACATCGAAGTAAGAATAAAAGAAAGAAACCTTGATACCTGTCACCTATCATATAAGGAATGTCAGTTGATCAGCATTAATCTATTATCAAGTTATAAGAAAAATTAGCCAGACATTACTACTTTTACGCACTCGATGAATACTTCTTGAATACTGAAAAAAACAGAAGACAGTTGTTTGCTAACTATCGTTATTCTTAGGATAAGATGCCTCTTCCAGACTATATAATCTTTACTATTTCTTCTGTTTAAGTAGGAACCTACTTCTAATCTCATTTTTTCTATGTATCCTATTTTTATATAAAATATTCTTTTTTTCTGAAAAATTTCAACGGTAATTCCTTCTTTTGCAAACCGTATGCTGCTGAATCCTCAGATTTCATCTACCATGTACGAATGGAATTAATGAAACAATTTGTATTCTGTAGCTAGAAGATGTTATGCGTATATTTTTCTTATTAACGAGGCGTGTAAACGACATGCTGGTTGGATAGCTGTTAGTTCTATACTTGTGAGGTTGAAATGTTAAAAACGATATATCTATGTTTATAATCACAAAGTAAAGATTGAATTCTTATATGTTATTACACATACATACGTATATCTTCACCATTGCTTAAACTACTCGCTAACAACGAAATAAGACAGCAGTTCATCTATTCTTTTAGAGATGTCAATGATAGACAGTGGCAGTTATTATCTCTCTAGTCGTTTGTTAAACAAAGAATATGACTAAGTATTAATGGTTTGACAGCTATCTAATTCTTGAAAAGATGACTATTATAATCTAAATTATTGAAAGCGTTCTATGGTACGCGTAAATACAAGTTTATCTCTCACTCAGTGAGTTTAGAATGTCGAAATTGCAGCAGAACAATTAATGTTAAACATAATTATGTTAACGAATGTTGAGTATTGCATTTCTATCTGATACATGTTCGAGTGATGAGACTATCTTGTACATCATGATATGCCTACGTTTATCTAGGATGCAATTGGTGATCTTTGTAAGTTGATTGATATCAAAAAAGTTCATAGAGAAAGTACACATCAATTCTAATGGTATACAAAGTACACAGTACTTCATCTTATTTTCAAAAGATTTTCTTATAAAATGGCACGTATCTTATTACAATCTGTTCATTCTCAAAATAACAACATCAGTACACTTTGCTTAGGGTATAGCGTGCATTGATTCCTAGTAATCGTTAAAATGAAAGTGATAGATTATCTAGACAACTACATGGTGAATAGAATAGAACTGAAATGAACGAATAGAATAAGGGGAAACAAGTAAGTTATACAAGAAGAGAGAAATAGCTGTTTTTCCCTTACATGAGCGAACATTCTTTTCTCTTCTAGTTTCAGATTCTTTTTTATTCGTGAAGTAACATATAGAATTATTTATTGTCTCAAGTCAGCGAACAAATTTTTGTATTATTTATTCAGATGTGTAACGAAAAATAAGAGTGAGTCAGATGAGAAATTATATTGTTATGGCAAACTGGATGGAGTAGCTTACCGCCACGCTAGGTAATGATATTTATTGAGCTACTTCACATATAACACACGCTTGTATAACAGAGAGAGAGAGACAGAAACGGAAGAACGATGGGATATTAGATCGATATCGGCACAACATGTTGAAAAGATTCTTGTTCAAACTTAAGAAATAACAGTGATTCTTTGGTTTAAATATGTCTATATTTGTTGTTCGTACATACAAAGTCACTTATTGCTGTGATGATTTTTTTTAAGAGAAAACATAACATACAAATGAAGTACGTGAAAATCTTCAACAACTCCCTTCATGGTTTTTTGACTATCTAATAATGGGAAATTTTCATTAAAATAATGCCAAACTATTCCTTTTCGTTTGTTCATTATTCTTATTCTTAGCTTAATGGATATGTTTTGTTTTATATGACATGTCAAGTAGCTCATACATGAGCGAAAAATATAATCGAGTTTCTTTGGTATGGATCAACCTAATGAGCTAACATTTTTACTATACTTTAGTCAAATAATGTGCATTAGTCGTATTCAATCGAGAAACGTAACTCTGAACAGCATTGACGCATTAGCTGTTGAGTTTACAATGAACCGTAATTCATCAATAGTTTTAAGAGTCGTTGCTTAGTGTCACTATAGGGAAAAAACAACTTCAATATCTGGAATGAACTGAAATAAGCATATGCCGTTTAGTTATGGGTTAGTTAGTAAATATAGTATTTTGTCACAATTCATTTAGAACTTCCACTCTTTAATAATACCGGCTGTGAATATTTAACAATGATTGTTCACGACTATTTCTGTATACTTTTCTTGGGCTTCAGATTCTAGTACAAACTTTAAAATGCGATAATGATGATTATGATGCCATTCGCAGATTCAGATTAAGTATGAGAATAAATTGTGATCATTTTCTGAGATTATCTTGAAATCTAGGATATTCGTACAATGCAAAAGCGATTAGGTTGCCACTTTCTGAAATCAAAACAATAGAGAATCGTGAAAAACTTCTTTTCGTCGACTCTTAAAATCTTTACATTTCTTTCCGTAGTACTCCTTTATTATGAAAGTTTCAACAAGTAATAAATCATGTATAATGCTTAAATAAATTTTCTAGTAGTTTTGTTTATAATTTGAATGGCTCTCAATTAGTAATTCTTTGCGAGATGCAAGACGCTAAGGCATGTTCATCGGAATATAAAATATTCCGACCAATTTTTCTGTCCTTAGTTGTTTCAAAAGATTGGCGACGTATTTTATAATCTCATATTTCTCAATCCAAAAATGAATCAAATTTTTCGTACACGAAACCTTAGAATCTTTCTGCCAAAAGTGGAATAATTGTCAACCTTGTGAAATATTATTGTATTTAATTTTCATGAATGACAAATGGCAGTGCTTAATAGAAATAAGAGACAACTAGCGGAAAATTACTTATGACGCAGTAAATATAATGAGATATGTTTCTATCATATGAACAGACAACGGGATTATATCATAAAAATTATTAATTGAAACATGACAGAGCTGATCAATTCGATCTAAATTCTTATCACCATTGCAAGTAAATTAAATCTAGACAACGATGTCTAGTTCTCTTTGCTGACACATCTTGTCACTATTGAATATTTCTTGTATTATTAAGACGAAGAAAAAAATAGATGAATACTGTCACAAATCTCAAAATTTAAAGAAATATTCATATTCCATAGAGGATATGTTGTACCCCCCGATGAAATGTAACCTTATTCGTGAAATTCTATAAATGTGATAAAACTGTTTTGAATTAATTCTAATCAATTTTTGTTCGCTCTAACCAATAGTTAAGTTCACTTTGGTTGCTTTGGATGATGAGATGGAATATTTCATTTGTGAACCGCTTGATTGATACTTGAAAAACAATTGTTAGTTTTACTTGCGACGCGATTTAGTTTGATATTGTATTTGAGCAGATTGGAGACCAATCAGTGATACATTTGACTGTCAATTTAGTCAAGTCAAAATCTTTAACAGCAGTGGACAGTATTTACATTGGTGACAGAAATGGTCGTTTTACAGCTGAAAAAATACTGCGTACGAGTTAAAAGTGATGGGTTATGTATTCTTCAAAACAGTGAAATACTTTATAATGTTGATAACTTTGTATATCGTAAACATATAAGAGCATATAATTACATTAGCTATTCCTGATTGAACGTGTAGCATTGAACATTATCGATAAGGAAAAAACAACATGTCCAAGATTCGTTGCAAATGATACGAGCAACGAATGAATTTATGTCAATCGAATTTGAATTGTTGCTCTTGTACTGTGCAGTCATCCTCTAGATTCAATGTAAACTACTTTGGTTGTTCGATGTATTCATAAATTATCAATTTATATTGATATCACTTTGAAAGAGGTCTATATAGTAATCATATCGAAAACGAAACAACAACTCTCATCGCATAAATACGTATCCACAACTTCAAAACGATGATACAATCTACGAATAACAGTATAACATATTTGAAATACATTATTTGTATTAATTTGACTCTTACTCACCGAAAGCTCATGTATTCCCCTAATTTCTTGTTTTATGCTTTGGAGTAATAGGTATTCTATGATAGTACCTGATTTTAATTTGATTTAAGTTGGCAAAAAATTTATACTTCTTATATTTAAGCGACATCATTCATGAATTATATAGAAAATATTCAAAATATTCAAACGAATCTTAGCACGAATTACGACGACAGTTAAAAACGAGACAGAAACGTAGATTCAAAAATACCAGCATACCTAGACATTTACGAGCACCATCAAATTTCTGCAAACGAATTGAACATACTATTTGATTTGCAAAGTCTGTGATGACATCAGTTCAGAGGTAAGTGTTTGCAGTCGTTGTTAGATTGCTGGCAAAAATATGAATGCGAAAATAAAGAACTAGCATGAGCTACTTCTTCATACTGTCGAAGATGAACATTTCGATTTCGTCGATAGCACAGTACTGAACGATGTTCTTTGGTATAAATGGATACATTGCATTCCATATTCGAACGCTGATCATGCGCGTACCAGTAGGAATAGTGGCAGTTTTCGTTACATACTGCAACGGTTTGTTTTGACTGCTTATTACTGATCAAAGAATAAAATTGACGGTTAATGATTAGTAAGCCAAACGATCAAATTATACTTTACCAAGGGCGACTGTGAACTATAAGAAAGATAGCGTGCATTGATAAAACGCAGAGTCAAACTGACTTCGTTTGGATACTCTTGTGAACAACCCAAATAAGCAGAGAGATTGCACGATGCTTGTTTGCTATCAATTAATCGTAAGAAAAGTCTCACGTCGATCAGTTGGTAATTCAAACTGTTCTCTCCGATCAAAAAATAGCAATCACCTTCCATAGATTCTAGGGACGGTGCTACACTATTGGGATGCGTTTTATTCATCCGAAACCATCGTCGATGATCGGACATATCTAGCCAATATGAAGAGTGATTTGACGAACACTAAGCATGATGATTTTGTGTGAAATTTCAAAGTTTGCTGTGGTAATACGTAACTTAAATCTATTTTGACTCAACAGATCTGAATCTAACAATTACTTCGTTCTTAGATTATTCTACTGCTCATGTTTATTTCAAAATATTTTAGAAATCTTCTCGTAAACATCAATGATCTATACGATGATGCTCAAATGTTTCCTTGGAAACACTTTGCATTAGATTGGTGATGATTCGAAGCTCGATTTAAGTTTGACTTTTAGTTAGAGATCTTCGACATCTATAGATTACATTATGTGGTTTTAGAAATACTATACAGTGATCGCCGTTAACTCTTGTTCGGCTCCATTATCTTGAACCAATTGTGATGAATCAATGGCTGAGAATGAACCGTTCGGAAAGCGGGTATGAAAGATGAGATTAGCCTTAGAATCATTGATGAAATTGAATAGAGTACCATCGGTAATATTACTGTGTAATAAATCGGCGTTGTCCAAATTGGTTTGTTGAAAAATGCCGTCAAAAAATATAGTATGCGTTAAATCAGCTCTCAAAAAATTGACTCTATCAAGGTCACTGTTGTGAAATATGGTTTCATGAAGATTACTGCCAATAAACGAAGTTCTCGCTACAGAACAATTTATGAATTGGCTTCGAGTAAGAACACTATCATCGAAAACTGCTCCTTCCAGTTCGCATCCATCGAATATGATATCGGATGCAAATAACCGCGGTAAATAGAGATCTGTAAAAATACATCGATTTATCGATGAGCGACGAAACTGAACACCTTCACTTAAATCGAGACCATCCAAATCGAGACACTCCTCAGGTGGACTAGTTTTTAGGATCAATCTGTTTTCATGCAAGAAGAAGATAATGTCTCGCTTGTGATTTGCATCTAAGTAATGAAGTGCTGTAAGTGTTTTGACTCGGCCTGCGAGAAGACGATCTTTTTTGCTTCGATTGAAGCAAGGACTTAGAAGACGTTCTGAGATTACATCGATATAGTTATTAAAAATTGCTCGTTGAGCCTGTTCGATGGCTTGATGTCGATCTTGTTCACGATTAGTTTTGTTCGCCGAATTTTGTTGAAGAGAGAATATGACTGTGAATACTCCGAAGATGATTGATGGCAAAATATTCAGAAAAAACTTTGGCCATTTCGAACTATGAGCAGTTTTGGAAGTGAATGTTCGTTTGAAGGGTAATAGTCCTGTTGTTGGTCGAATATCTAGTTGATTGATTGATAAACGATATCGACGGCGTCGCTGCATAGTTACAGTACACTTCACACGATACTCGTTTACTACCAACGAACAAGAATGCTTCGTAAAATTGATCTGATTCAGTTTCTGTGCTATATGTAAGACATAAGATCAGTTCGAGATCTTCAAGTGTTTTGATATCCCAGTCATTGTGAAACAGAATAAATTCAATGATCAAACATGAGCTATAAAAATTGTGAAGCATCATGTAATTGATATATAGATAGGCAAAAATTTTGAACAAAACTTCGTGTGAAACAAAGAGAAAGAATCACGTTCAACAAATGGTTGAAATGATTATCTAGAATCAGATTTGTCTAGTCGTGTATTGTTTGTCCCTAATGATTATTTATCAAATGTCGTAAAGTGAAAGGAAAATAGTATGAGGTTTAGAATACTATGTAGGGTAATGAAAGCAGGTAAACTTCACACTCTCTCATATCTTGATGAACTATGTATGTGTTACAACTCAGTAAATACTTTCAATGTCATGTTTCACGTCGGGATTCGAAACAAAATATTAGAATCAGCTCGATTCCTAGCAACCAATTAAGAGGATTCTGCATCCTCTAGTAAAAACAGCATAGATAGTAACTTGTTTGTAAATCAGATAGAATAAATGTTAACCTTACTCAAACTGCTCAATAGTTGATATAGAATTTCTGAGAACCCCTACACAATCATTTCCTTTGTCATTGTAGGCACATATGAAACAATGTTCAGTGCATCCATACACAGGGAACTGCATCATTCGAAGAAAAAAACTTATTTCAATATTTAATTTACTACTAGAAAAAAAACTTGCAATGAATAGTTTTCTGCTTTTGAAGACGATTTGAGAAAATTGGACGGTTGGATTGCTTTGAAGAGTTTTTTTTCCATGTGAAATGAATATAATGAACCAAGTGAATATGCATATCGTTCTTGATACTGGTGGAATACCATACTATATAGTTTTTAATGTTTTGGGACTGTTTATATATGTGTTTTCTGCTCCTTTCAATAAACTAGATTTCAAATATAAAATAATGAGTCACAATGTCTTTTTTGTTTGTCGAACGTGTGATGTTTCTTTTCCGTAAAAAGATTGGAAAAAATTTGATTTCATGGCAGACTGTCTTATTGTTAATAGCTTGTAATGGAAGATTGAATTTTACTGAGGTGCAACCAGGAAAATTTAGTCGACTTAAACTATATAAGTTATGATTGCTGCTTGAGAAAGACGATATGTGAGTTTTTGGAATGTCTATCATTTGTACATTTATGAGAGTGGACTATTGGTCTCGCTTTTCTTCTTAATAATGCTTACATATGATTTATTATTTTAAAGTAGTGAACCCAATACAGTAATCGTCATTTGGCAAGATGAAAATAATCAGGAAGAAAAATGCTTTTTATAAATCTTTCATACAAATAAATGTTTCCTATATACTTTTCATGATCTTAGAGAAATACGTAAATTAAAAACATGATTTCATTATACAGTGCAGCATGAACCATAAAACAATGATCGATTTTTATCGTATTCTTGTCAAAAATCAACGCGTTTTGCTGCTGCGGCTGTGTAAATCGAATCTCATTCAAGACATAATCATTCGCCAAGCGAATATACAGTTTATAATTGGTCTCGACCGATCAATATATAACAACAGACGCTCAGAACAACTTAATATTTTCTATTCTGATAGATTATGTAAACCAATGATCTGTACTAGTCATACATTTAGTGCAGTCATTTAATATTCTATTGAATACATTTAAATTTGCTTCAGATACACAGCATCATGATTAAATGGAAGTCGAAAATTTTCAGATATAATTACCGTCCAATTCATCTCTGGCAAATAGATGAAAAGGAACTTTCATGAATTCGTATTGTAAATGCTTTTTATTCTTTTCCTAGTTATAGAAACGCCTTCATTTCGAACATATTAGTTGAATAGATTCAATGGATAAACATCAATTAATCAAGTATATTTTACTCAATTTCTACAGTTTAATGTTTATGTGATGAAAACATTCAATCTATATTTTTTGAATGCTATTAAAAAGAATACGAAATCAATGAGCATTCCTCATAACAACATTCATTCATTTTACATGAGATAACATAATTTGAGCTCTTATCACTCGTAAAATTTTTCGATAAATAATTTTCGAGCATGAATCATGACACTATTAAATCATCACTTTGACTTTGATACGAATATTTATAAATTATTATATTGACAACTACAGATTGTAGAATATTAACCAGCGATAAGTAAGCAAAAGTTTTCAAAATAATATCAATCGGTAAAATTGTTTCTACACTATCGCCCATATGGTTTCTTGTTATTAATTTTCTACATTCGTGCAGGCATAAGCATGTGTGTATAAAAAAGACAATAGGCGTCCGTGTAATTATTTCGTATTACGAACACTTTTTGTTAATCCGTCAGGTTTTATTCATCAAAAAAGAATACTAAAGTAGTATTTAGTCAATTAGCTCTATTGCCGATGAATCTATTCGGTTTATACTGAACATGAAGTTTCATGTGCATATCTCCTCTTCAGCTACATCACCCATATTGTTCATTGGGAATAGAAAATCTTAAATTCGATTTCTAATATATGAAGCTCGTCTATTTATGTATTCTACCAATAAACAACCCAATAGTACACGCACATAGACAAAGATATTTAATAATTAGACAAAAATGATTGATCAGGCTAACTTTTTATTTAGAGGTATAAAAGTTAATTACAGAAACAAAAGAAATTATTCATGAATAAAAATAAGCTCATTAAGGAAAACAGAACAAGGTGGGATCTTCACGTTATTAGTGAGCTTAAAAAATCAAAGAAGTGCAATGATTTTTCAAAGGAAACTAATGATTGGAAACTACATTTGGTGATATAACTTCTATACATTGTAAATAGATCTATGTAAAATAAAAACAGATGTTTTATTCAAAATTATAATTGTTGTTTGATTTCATCGATCAATCTTTCATATTGTTCTGTATCACCCAACAATTCTATTAAACGTTTTCTTGCTTTATTAGCTATAAATAACCACATGGTCTTGAAGCTGTTGTATTTCATTTCCAGCATAATGATGACAATAGCAGTTGCTAGAACATTTGAATCATTGCTGACAATCAAATGAAAAGATGTAAGTGGTTTTTGACAAAGATTTTGAATAGCATCATTGCTCAAATTCCAGAGGCCGTCAAATGTTTGCAAATCAATGAGATGGCGAACAATATCTTGATCATTGGAGGGCCATATTTTCTGTTCAGTTTGCGAAGATGTTGACGAAGCACTGTTTCTCCTAGTGTGCGTAGAAGAAGAAGAGCGCGATGCGCCTTTATTATTGTTTTTTAAACTACGCCACAGACTAGAATTAAATATTGACGAATTTCGTTTACTTTTACATGATTTCCCAGCGTTTGTTTTTATATTTGTAGATGAATCAAAAGAAAATGTTGGTGGTAGTCGTGGTGGCAATGGCTGCTGTCGTGTCATGGATGTACATATCGTATGGTATGGCATAGACGGTGATGAGGGCATTGCAGCGAACGCGCGGGTATCAATTGGTCTGCTAATAGGGCAGGAATTATAACCATATGAATAGCCAAAAGGATCGGATCTTAATATTGAACTGCTCATGATTTTATCATCTGCTGATATTTCGATCGGAATTTCTCTTAATATCATGTTGGCGTTAACAGCTTTGGCTGATGGATCTGTACGTGTTTCAACACCAATAAATGCTGTATGTGAACATAGAATATTATATTTCAATGAAATGTCAATCGTCCGTTTTCGCTTATCGTCTTCTATATTTTGTTGAAATCTCACTTGTTGAGATCCTCCATGTGGTTCCTTCGAATGTGTAAGCTCTTGAATCAGAGCTTTAGCTGCTAGATGCGTTAATACTTGATTCATTTTATCTGTA
>OENT01003739.1:0-10803 GCA_900239685.1 Rotaria macrura | reverse complement strand
TGCGAAACGTACGTCACTCGATTGAAATAAATAAATTATAAGATGAATTTTATCTCTGCTGTTAAAACTATATTATTTATTCTAAAATTATTACCCATAAATAAAAATAATTATCTCAGTATAATCCGGCAGAAGTATGGGTCTTATGTGTGTGATACTGTATACTATTTCGGAAAAGCACAATTAAAAATTGCTACGCTACGTCTTCATCTAAAGTTTTTAAAGACATGTAAACGTGAAAAACTAGTTCCACGGTTTGCTTACTTTCGCATACCTGTTTCGCATTTTCGTTATCAATCTTCTTTTTCAAAATGTCATCAAGATATTATACAATGTGAAATCAAACAGAAAAAACGTGAATTATCCCGATCTTATCGTCATTCTAATCAATTGAAAGGTCTTATAGTTAATAATGTTGAGCATCTAATTTCTATTCGTATTTGTTCGATTATACAATGTCTCGTCGATAAACGACAGGAACAATTATCAAATATACACCTGAAAAAACTCAGTAACTTACGTCTACATCAACAATACCTTCAATCACGTATTCCTCAGGTTTTTGAATACCCTAAAAATCCAGTTCGTAATTTTTCCAAACGGAAACTAACTGAAGAGGAAGTTGCTATATTGGCCAATGGGCTTGATTTTGTTTATCGTACAAAGAAATTAGACAATCAAACAATCATTACAAATGCTGAAAATTATTTTGTCTGCCTTCTCGGTCTAACATCAGACAAAAAAGAATACGAAAGGGTAGATAGTGATGAACGAATTGAATATAAATTGACACCCGAACAATTACGGTATGCCAACAAGATCCGGCGTGTAACCGATAATTTTAGAAGAAATGCTTCGAATAGCTTGAAAACGTATGGTGAAACTGGTGAAAAATCTATTGAGATCCTTAAAAATCTAGCAAAGGACAAATCAATCATCATAACGAAAGCGGACAAGGGGCGCTGCGTAGTTGTATTAGATCGAGCTGATTATATCATGAAATTGGAATCACTTATTAATGATAGAGCCACCTTCCAATTGATCGAAAGTGATCCTACTATAGCACAAGAAGATCGTCTTGCTAGAAAGTTACGTGAATTAAAAGAATGCCAATTCATCTCTGAACAAGAATATCATTTTTGTTACCCGAGTGGTTCACAACCGGCTCGCTTATACGGTCTTCCCAAAATACACAAGGATGATCTACCATTAAGGCCTATCCTTTCCGCCTCCGGTACTTTCAATTATAAGCTCGCTCAACTACTCGTTAAACGTCTCTCACACTTGCGCAAATCTGATACCATTATTGTTGATAAATTTTCTTTCGTTGATCAACTTCATTCATTGAAAATTAATATGAACCAACATAAGCTCGTCTCTTTCGATGTTGTCTCATTGTTTACTAACATTCCATTGACAGAAACGATTGAAATTATATTAAATATACTATACCAAGAACCTTGTAGTTGTTCTCCTAAGGGAGAACGGAAGAAAAAATACACCAAATGTCAAGTCTGCTTGAATAAAGAAAATATGAAATGGTTACTTGAAACTGCCACATCCAAAACTCACTTTCATTTCAATGGAAAAATCTATTCTCAATGTAACGGTGTTAGTATGGGCTCACCCTTAGGGCCCCTACTGGCCGATATATTTTTGATTCACCTCGAGAAAAATTTAATGGCCGAATTAATAAATAATGGTTTAGCATTCTATAAGAGATACGTCGACGATGTTTTCGCCATCATCAATAATGAAACAGACGTCAAAAAGTTGTTGAACATCTTGAATTCTTTCCATCCTTCGATTCAATTTACACCTGAACCAGAAAAAGATGAGTCTCTGCCTTTTCTTGATATTCTTATTCAGCGTCTTTCTCATTATGATAGGTCATGGTTTGCGACTTCTGTTTTCAGGAAGCCTACCTTTACCGGTCTTATGTTGAAGTGGAGATCTTTTGTGCCATATGAATACAAGAAAAGTGTTATCTCAAGCATGGTGTATAGAGCAATACGTATCTCGTCTAGCTATTTATCCTTACATAAAGAATTTATATTCATTCGCCAACTAGCTGTATCCAATGGATATCCGTTATCCTTCGTACAAAATATAATTCGAACTACACTAAATAGACATCGACTTGCTTCTATATCTACTCCTCCATCTACTAAAACTGACTGTCTTTTGCCCACCAACAACCGAAAGAAGTCAAAACAGAAAGATATACCGAAAAAACAAACTTACCTTATTGATATCCCATACGTTGGTCGTCAAACCCTTGCCTATGGGAAGAAACTAGTTGATCTTGCCAAAATAATTTGCCCACAGAGTCACATCCAACCCGTGGCACGCCCGTTTCCCAAAATCCAGACTTTTTTCCCCCGAAAAGATCCTTTACCTAAAGATCTTATATCTCATGTTGTCTACAATATTAACTGTCAACAATGTCCTGCATCTTATATTGGTATGACCCTACGTCAACCAGAAAGGCGGTTTATTGAACATGGGAAACCGAAAGTCGTCTCATCTGACTCACAACCTTTAACAACCCCTCCTAACCAAAAAACTCAATCATCTCCAGCTACGGTAGTCTCAGTCAGACGTTCCAGTCGTAAGAAAAATGTCGTCAACTACGCATTAAATGAAAAGTTATTAGATGATGCTATTAAACAGGAAGAATCTTTAAAATTGATAGGATCTTCTGGCATTAACTCTGCAATTCACCAACATGAACTGGAAACAGGGCATACAACAGACTGGAAACGCTGGAAGATCCTAAGCAAAGACACCCAACGATCTCGCCTACTGATTCGTGAATCCTTAGCCATCATCAAATATCAACCAGTTCTCAATAAGACTGTTCGCTCCACCCCACTTATAATATACCCTGAAGGGGAAGCAACATCTAAACCAAAAGTTAAGATGAAAACACATCATGAAGCAAGAGTAATATAGCCGAACGCGGCAGGACATGTTTGTTTCTCTAAACGTTTAGAGAAACAAATTTCACGTTATATAGAGGTCTTTACTGTAGTAGAATGTTTATTTTCCATCCTATGACTAATCCTATGTTATCTAAGTTTTTTTACAATTCAGTTCCATCTTTTTATGTCTGATGATGCAACCCAAGGTTGCGAAACGTACGTCACTCGATTGAAATAAATAAATTATAAGATGAATTTTATCTCTGCTGTTAAAACTATATTATTTATTCTAAAATTATTACCCATAAATAAAAATAATTATCACAGTTAATGGTACTAATCATTTCGGTTTTAGTACCATTAATTTCAACTACTGTTCTATTTCCAGCACTTTAGTTACCTCTCGGATGATTTTTCCAGTCAGTGAAATCCGAAAAGGTCCCGACTGAAATCAGGACGGACGTTTTCGCGAATTCTAAGATCTCCGAGGAATTCCTGTCGAAGTACTGGATATCCAATGATTCTCAGCTCCGTAAAAACGAAATCCGACGATATGCATTGCACGACAATGGCCGGTCTCTAATGATAACACAATTACTCATTGGCAGAGTAGTAGTATATCACTATTTTTTGGTGAGATCAGAGTTTGGTGCCGTGTTCAGCTTTGCGATACGATTTCATCAAGTTATGGAGTGACATCATATGTACTCGAGTGAACTATCTGATTCATTAGCCTGTTATTCAGCATATGAACCAGTGTCTGTTAATTTGGAAATTTCGCAAATACCATCTCTCAGAGCACTTGCTCATCCCAGGGCCAACGTTTGTGTGGAACAAAAAAGGATCAATTTTTAAGGTTAGACACATGCTTTTCTTCCCGTTTTCCAACAACGGAGCGTGTTCTTTCCAAAGCATTTGTATATTACGCGTTTTTATAAATGTTATGTGTTCAGTATTTATTGCTCCCACTCCGCAAATCCCTTGTTTGCTTGGTTATTTAGTTTCGGAAGACATCCTCACCTTAGCTTGCGTCAAACGCAGCCCTCGCATTTTTAACCTAAGGATGCTTATCACAAACCATTCTAGAATTCATCTGAAGGATCTTCTCAAAACATGTATGCGTCTTTTCCCGAATGAGCACTTTTGTCCTTGTCAAGAATGAACGCGTGGATTATTGCAACAGTTATCCTGTCTTCCTGGATTCATTGAATTCTCGGAGAAGCTTTAATTTCCTTATTTATGCGGGCACTTTCTCTGTGACTTTTACCTTCCCAATAATGCCCTTTACTAGACGTGTCAGTTTATATTTAATGCTCTTTTTAATAAAGAGTAAATATAAACGTAATTTTTATAATTGAAAAATAAAGATAAAGAAAATCTTTATTTTTGAAAAATACAGAAAAAATAAAGATAAATGATGGAATTTTCGTATTGACAAGAAGGAAACAAAATCGTGCTATAATAAAAGGATACGTTTACTGGAGTACTCATATTCATAACATGCATTTCGTTGATCTCAAAATCAAACGCACAAGGTAAGAATATTAAAAAGACTAATAATATACTCATTAGTGTTGTGACGTTTTATGCAAATAACGTCCGGTTTCCATCCAGGGGTGTAATGCTCCCGCTTGAGTTCATTGTATAAATGATGTTTAACTTTCCCTCTTCATTTGTTCTCATATTACGAATTATCCTTACTTCATTGTCCTCAATTATTCTTACTTTGTATCCTCAGTTTCTGTTCTTACCTTGTATCCTTAGTTTCTGTTCTTACTTAGTATCCTTAGTTTCTCTGCTTACTTTCTTTCATTATTTTATTGTTCTTACTTCACTGTCCATCCCATGACTTAATATTCCTTCTTTTTCATGCTCTCTTCTTCTTTGTTATTGGTGTGTATATAAGCACATGGTTTTTTATGTACACGGTACGATTTTATGATATGAAGAAAAAGAATAAAGTGTAATTCCATCAGCACTAGTCTCCCTTCTATCAGAAATCGTCACAAGTATATTTATAAAATATTTCTTAGAAAATTGAGATCTTCATCTTGTAACTGAACATCCGGATTAAGTGCAACGCTGAAATAAATTTATGCTAACTATTCTTCTTATCCGATCCTTGTTTTCATAAGGATCTCACCAAAATTAATTTGAGAGTTTGATCGCAAAGAGTATTTTATTCTTTTTATTCAACCTTGATCAACTTTTCATTCAAAGATCTATTGCTCTTTTTCGTAGTTTCATATTTTTTTCTTGACAACCACAACAGAATCTACAAGTTTACTATTTAAATTAATGACTTTCCAAACTTTATCACATAGAAATATTAATAATAGATTATGAACTTTTTAATGCGTGTTGCTCTATTTTCATTGATTGATATCTTGCAAACAAGAAATTACGATTTCTTTCAGACTAGTGTTTATGAGTACAACAACGCACTAACTCATCCGAGTTTCATACGTATTTTTATGTGAGCTGTACTCTTATTCATGATTAGATACCATCTATTTCATATGCAGTATAGATAAACTTGAGATAAAAGTTATCATATGACCGCACTTTTACTAGATTAGCATGAGCTAATAATTTATCCCTATATTTAATACTGTTCTTTATAAACAAATTGAATACATTTGATATTATCTTATCATAAAGCGATTGAAAAGCATTCATACGTCGTAAATGCGATCTACGCGTATTTTCGGTCAGCTAAATATGGTGGTATATCCAGCAACAGTCCAGTGCAGAACATGCTCTGGTTAAATCCATTACAATCAGCAGAGTTGCGAAGTAATCAAACTCCAGAGAATCATCGCTCGCTGATTATTCGAATACAGGGACCCTCCCCCATAGCTTTACATTACTGAGGAAAAGTCGAGTTATTGCATTGTTGAATAATTTCAAAACAATCAGCTACATTAGTATACGACACACCCTCTGTGCTCAATGGCCCAATCATTTTACACAATGATACTTTTAGCAGTCCATTCAAACTTGCAAAAGCTCTTATGGATGAAACTTATACAACCTAATTATTGTCGCTATCTTATTCGCATGAATAAAAGTGGTCGGATAATTAATAGATTTAAATATATTAATTAGTGGAGACTGCTGAATATAAGAGAAACCAGAATAAAGATAAAAGAAGGGCAGAATAATATCAGTGACAAATTCATTAAAACACTTAATGAGTGTCAGTTCATTGACGCTTGTAGATTTAAAATAACAGAAAAATAGTTATGCTTCTGTTCTGAACATGATATAATTTACGTTTTTATGAATACTACGAGGTGTTAATCAAGTACCCTTCAGTGGTTATACATTAGTCTTATCTGAATAGTGCATGCTTTATTATGATGTCAATTATCAATTGTCAATCATCAAATATTTTCATTTAACACTCCTAAAACTTTATACAATCTTCAAAATCACATTGTATCAGGTCGAAAAAGTTCATCAGGAATTAGCACTACAAGAGAATGTATAGTATCTCAGGATTATCTTGGTGTTTCAAAAAAATGTCGAGAACTCATCTCTCCCATGCAGGGCTGCCATTTCTTATTTTTCAAATGGGGTTTATAAAAGTCCAAATGGGTATATTTTGGGTATACTCCTTTTTATAATGGGGTACATCACTGGGGTGTATTATCTCTCACGTTAAAATGGAGGATTTGATTGAGACACCCGATGAAATTAAACTTTCTTTGTAGAAAACAACTCAATATTTCACTATTTTGAGAAACACGACCTGAAAGGAGTGTTTAAGTGTTTAGGGTAGAAATTTTGCAACCTACCCCGGCCCCGCACAGACCGTTACCGACAGGTGGTTCCATCATCACAGACCGTTACCGACAGGTAGTTTCACCATCACAGAACATTGCCGACAGGTGGTTCCATCATCGCAGACCTTTACCGACGGATTCCTCCCTGTCACGACCCTCCATCACATACTGTTACGAACGGGTGCCTCCTCCCAACTTGCTCTCCCCCCCCCCCTATCATAGACCGTTACCAACGAGTTCCCCACTCCCAGTCCCTCCGCACAGACCGCTACCGACAGTGCCCCCCTCCCAACTCCCCATTCCCATCACAGACCGTTGTCGACAGGTGGTTCCCCTGTCGAAGACCGTTACCGAGAAGATTGAGGACCATCGCAGAAGTGATAGACGGTCCCCATGGGCGTCACGAAATGTCATCGATCTTTGGTACAGGATTACTGAATATATGTCACTAATTTCTGATGAAATTAAATTAGCTGGTTCTTTATTCCAGATCTAGTAGGTCAGTTAGAAATCATGAGTAAATGGCAAGCAGGGTTCATGAAAGAAAGCAAGATTTCAGTGACTGTTAAAAGCAGTTACATTGTGTTTCACATTTTTAATCCCGTAAGGGATTGCGCTAACAGCTTTTAATAATTGGATCAGCTTTATAGTTCGTTTCCTCTCAAAAAACATTATACTAGTTAATTTATAAGTTTAGCTAGTTTGTCTCGAAAAGTACAAGATTCTTCGCCTTTCAGTTTCATAACCCTCGTTCTATTCCATGCGGATATTATCATGAAATCTATTGAGGAGAAAATCTACAACTAGATTTACTTTTGAGACAAATAGAATTATGTATTCGTCAAATTTAATAGGAAAAGGTAATGAAATAATGAGAAAAAGAGAAAAACTAAGTAAAATTTATTTCATTGTTCATAGTGAAAATAGTATGTAAAACAGAATAATTCAAGATGAAATTAAACAAAATGGATGCTAATATCTGCTGGTCAGTTCTTTATCACAATACATTTAACTTTAGATGTCTTTATATTATAGAAATGAGATAACTCCAGTGGAAAACGTAGGTTATTTTCATTAGAAGATTTGTTAATCACACTGCACACTTGAAAGCTCAAATGGTGTATAAGGTATATACCCCATGGGGCATCAAATTTTCTGGGGTACAAAATGGAAAATTGGGTTACTACACCCCAAAATGGGGTACAGTTGGTAGCCCTTCTCCCAAGGTGCTTTAATACCATCACGAGTTATATCAACTACTAGATGAGAAAAGCTAGTTAGCGCCGCCCGGTCGGGGCTAAAATGTGGAACTCGCATAACTAAAGCTTCATATGCAAATAGAAAACACAGAAAATGTAATATGAAGAATTTTTTGACATCGACTTTCTCTGTAGGCGCCCTATTTTTCATTTTCATTGTTGCTATTCACTCGTTAGTTTCCATTTTCCGTTGTTCATTTTTCTTAAAAACATTGGAAGAAGCGGCAAATAATGTTGTGATATATCACGATAATAGAATGCTGGTATTTATGTCTGTAATGAATTCATACGCTGCTTTCTATGGAATGTAATGACGGGGAGGGGGGCCAGAAGTATCTTCCTAAGGGGGAGGGGCGTGGGTACCCCCTATGGGGAGTATTTGGTAACCCCCTGTGGAGGGGGTATTTGTGTTCTCTATGGTAGGCATCTGAAATCCCCTGGTGGGGGGGGGGGGGCTGGAACCCCCATCGGGGGCGTCTGGACTCAATGACTTTGTCTGCAACCAGGGGGTGGTAAGGGGTGGGAGCATGAAAATTCTCGCTCTTAAACTTCCACCCACTATTTTCTTCGAAAAAATGTTGGAGTTCCACAAAAAATCTTTTTTCCTATCGAAACAGTAATCCATATGAGGATGTGAAAAAGTATTGATATAGGTTCACGGTTATTTTTCGCAGATCTACAAAAGGATTCGTAACATATATCAATTGCTCCAATACTTAAATTCTTGATAATTTGAATATGAAAAAATCTAAACCGAACGATCAAATGAATACTTCACACTACCTGATAAAAGTAAAGAAGTGAAGTTCTCTATATGATTATATGAAAGACAAACCATTTGTTAACTTTTGCTGTGAAAGAGTGAAGCTTGTCCTGCTCAGAAACTACTACTGTACGTGTTCGACGGATACGACAAGAAAACTCCAACGATATTGCTTTTTTCCATGTTTTTCTTCATTGCTTTACTATATCAGATATCTAAGGGACATACGCATATAACTACTTTATCTGTGCATTCTCAAACTTATAATAGAGAATTTAGATATAATTAGCTTGGGAGCAATATGATATTTTTTCGTGAAGCGATTTCATACTAGAATAAGGGTGGCATAAAATCCAATTTTGAAAGTTTCTGATGGCATCAAAAATGAATGTTAGATAGAAGATCTACTCTAAAAATCAATCGAATCTGTCACAGAAGAGCCTTTTCACCATCCCTCAATTAGGGATCAGTGAATTGATGAAAGAGTGCTGTATTTTTTGTCACATTACGTAATCATTAACAGTCTTTTCTTGAAAAACGACATTTGCATGTTATAAACGGCTTCTGCTTTGTATATCCCTCGGCTAGACCCTGAATTTGTTTCTATCTCATCAATAGAAAACTTGATTTATTTATCTTCATTTTTGCTTTACTTTACAAAAACAAGGACTCTTGTTTTGTTAAAAGGGTTGTTATATTTGACATTAATTAATTCTCTTCTTTTATTTTCTTATATTTAAAATTTAAATATCAATTTGAATCAATTAAATTTTCGTTTAATATTGATAGTTTATTCAAATATAAAATTTACAAATTGTGACATTTTGTACCTCCATGAGATAATTCATCAGACATTTAAATAAAGAAAATGACATGTATATTTAAACAAAATTTTCTTTTCTTTTAGTACTAGTCTTAGTGATAAAGAAACCAAATGGTAATAGTAAAAGCTACCTAACAATTGAACCCCTTTCCGTATCACAATGGCTAGTACAAAAAGAAAAGAAAGTTTTGTTTAAATATACATGTCATTTTCTTTATTTAAATGTCTGATGAATTATCTCATGGAGGTACAAAATGTCACAATTTGTAAACTTTAAATATGAATAAACTATCAATATCAAACGAAAATTAAATCCCATGTGCTTCCTCACAACGAAACTGCAGCGCTGTTACAGCGTAACTGCGATCGCACTGTGACCCGTAATTGTGGAAAATTGCGACGTAGTTACGCATAACTGCGCCGTAAGATTGGCTCTGCGCGTAACTGCGGCGCAGTTGCTCAAAAAGAGGTGACATGGGTTAATTCAAATTCATATTTAAATTTTAAAGAAAATAATACAAAAGAAGAGCATGAAATATTGTCAAAAACAAGGATTTTCTTTATCTTTATTTCATCGATATAAAGATATCAATCTCATTTTAAAAAGAATGAAGATTTTAAAATTTTATTAAATATTTATAAAATAAAGATAAACAGTCAATATATTTTTATTTTTCAACCATAAAGATTACATTTATATTTATAAAACAAAGCAAAGACGAAGTAAAACCCGAACTCTATACCTAAAGGAATCGCGAGCTTTTCGCTGGAAACCCCCTTCTATTCAGCAAATGCTATCGTTGTACAGGAATGGATCCTCCATTGTTACACTAAAGAGAAACCAGTTGTATACAGCTCTACTATTCTGCAAAACTACACAGCTACATTCTTATCCATTTAGTAACACCAATTCGGGGTACTTCTATTCGCCACCTACCACGGGTACAATGGTCAACCAATGGAACCACTGCTGCTGGTGGGTCTGGGGAGGGAGGACGCAAGCATCAACTAAACAAACCTACGGGACTGTACGTCAACTACAATCAAACAATTTATGTGACTGACTTTGGGAATCACCGTGTTGTTGCTTGGTCTCCTAGAAATACTTCCGCCCAAGTGGTTGCAGGTGGGAACACACAAGGCAATGCACTCCACCAATTGAACCACCCAACGGATATGATCATCGATCGACTAACAAATAGTATACTCATCTGTGATGCCGGAAATAACAGGATAGTGCGCTGGT
>OENT01003737.1:0-10808 GCA_900239685.1 Rotaria macrura | reverse complement strand
TAATGATAAAACCAACTAATTTTTTTCTAATGATAGAGATACATCAAAGTTTTTATTCTTCAGTAAAGGGTTTAATGATATCACTTGTTTAAAAGAGAAAAATTCATATTTCTATGCGAAAGATAAACTATAAATTTGGGGTTTCCATAATCTGATGTGAATTCCTCTATTCTTAGATTTTCAAAATTATATAATACTTTACTTGACGTTTGGAGTATTCTCTATTCTATGTAACTTCACAAAATTCTCTCAAACCTTTTTGCACTGGCAAGATCTGAAAACACCAGTGACGTTAGTTAAAGTTTGATAAAGTACTTCTCTGGACAGTGAACAAAATAGCGATGCTACTCAAGAGCTTACTGACAAATCATACTTTTAGCGGCCTTTTTTGCTTTTCATTTTGGTTAGCAGATGTTCTATGTTCATCAAGAAAAAGTGTTCCCCCCAGTCAAAATTCTGGAGAACGAAAAATAGTGCTAGCCAAAGCATACAATATTGTCTAGTGCTTCGATCCTGACACCGTTAGTTCTTGATAAAAATAGAAGAACTTTTTAACTAAAATGATCAGCATAGCAGTCTCTACCATATGGAATTTGCGAATAAACTTTTGAATACGTTTTCTAATTTTTGTGGTTGATGACTGATAGAAATGTATTGGAAAAGGTCAAACTACATTTTCAAGAAGATTCTTCTACATTTGAAGTGTGTTAATAAGCTGCTACCACTTGAATAGAAACTTGGAATTATCCTCTATCATCAAGAAAAACATCAGCTCATTTTTTCATCACTCTTAAGAGATCTACACTTTTCTTTACTTTGGCTGATTGTTGAGATACCCTGCACACTACTTTATTGTTCCGATTTGATAAACTTCACTATAAATAGAAACGTTTAGAAAGAACTACATAAAGTCGAAGATATCCTTAAAAATTTGCCATTTATTCATCAAAAATGAAATTTTAAGTATAGGCGAGTAAACTCGGCGAGTGGCGGTTCTGTGGTGTAAATCAAACAAAACGAATGCAAAACATTAGACTAGTTTTCGAAAACAATCATTTGGAATCTCAAGCTTAATATAAGAGAAATAATTTGTTAAATTCATAACACTTCTAAAGACAAAATTATGGCAGCATCAATTAGTCCAATGACAATGAAGAGATAGGAGAACAAATCGGGAATGAATCAAAATTCATGAGTCATCGACTTGTTCATCAATTTTCGTTCTACCTGACGGAATTTCTGAGTTTTTTCTTTGATAACAGAATTCGATCGAATATTTTTAGTTCCTGGTATCCTGAGGTGTGGGTATAATCTTGTTTGTTTTCAGACATTCACTTATACCCCATACTCGTTCAAAACCTGTAAAGATTTTGGAATGAGAGAGGTTTTTATATCAGTAAAATGTCTTAAAAATATTAGTTAATCGAAATCAGGTTTCAATGGTCCTAGCTACGTTAGTTACATGAATTTCCTAAATCATCCCATGCGAGGTAATGTAGCAAAAAGGTTTTTCTTTCAATGATTCTACATGGATTTGTTGACAATTTGGAAACACAGATTAGTGTAGGCTTGTAGGAAATGTTTAGGCTATCGAATAGTATAGTTTTTATTTAAAAAAACGATTTAGATAGCTTGGAAAAATAGATTCTATATTATTTATCAGTAAAACACGGGATTGACAAATTAACCCTTTTACTTCTACTCATACATATAACAGACATATAATCTCACATAGGGGTGCAACAACTAGTGAATGGATTTGGGATTCGCCACCAAATCTCTGAAGTTTGGACCTGGATTCGACTTTGGCTTCTGGATTTCGGGTATGCTCGAATTTAGTTCATATTTATGAATTTTGTCCCGTATTACGGTTGCGTAATAGAGAAATCGTATTCAAGGTCATACATATATTTCACTGACTTCAATGAAAGAGAATAGAAACAACAAAGGAGAGAGATGAAAAAAAAGAATAAGAGTTCTAGTTGTAACAGACTATTCAAAAAAAGGATATGTATATCAGAATGTATAACTATATATCATGATCACTCATTCAACGAAGTCGAAACAGGCAGATGTCTGATAATAGCAGTATGATCACTAAATTACAAATTTCGACTCGATTTGGATCACAAGATTGTGGATATTGCTTTGCTCGACTTAGATTCAGGATTTGAACTTAGGATTGTTTCCAGTCGAGAAGAAATCTAAATCTATTTGCAGCAGATTCCAATGTCATAGACTTCTTGCACACCGATCTTGCAGAGTCAATGAACTAAAACTGAATTATTAGAGTTTCACGAAATGATTACAATGTAGTATCTTTAAATGTATATGAGATAAAAATCTTATGAGATCAGTTAATATATATATGTCGTGTCGAACTTCAACTTCGACAAATTGTTTCATCGAAGTAAAACTTCGACAATTTTTTTCGTCGGAGTTAACTTCGACAAACGTTGTTATTGAAGTTGTTTTTACTAGAGGTGGTTCCTACGTCTCTGTGGCTGTGAGACCTTGCTGATTCATGAATGACCACAAAGAAGGCTATGGTATCCATTTATACTCTCATCGACAATCTCGAACGTGCACGCCATGTCGATATACGGTCGACTTCAACAATCAAACCAAATCGTGGCTGCATCAATATTATCTCCTTCTGTTAACAGCAAAGATGACGGTATAGAATGAAACAAGGAATTTTGAAATGCGATTGTAAAGGGGGTTGTAAAACGAATCGATGCAAATGCAAACAACCTAAAAATGTTATGTAATTCTCACTGTCATCATTCAGCAGTATGAGGAAATAAATAAATTTTGTGTCCAAGTGTACTTATCTGTTTTGCTTAAAAACAACTTCGACGACAACATTTGTCGAAGTTGTAACTTCGATGACATTTTTGTCAAGATTGTAACTTCGACGAACAACCTAACTTCGGCACGACATGTACATAAACAAACTTCTCTCGAAATATTTTACAAAATAAAATGTTTAAATTAAATCTAATCAATAAATGAAGATAGTTGGAGTTTCTCTGACTAAATTTCTATTTGATTCAAAATGAAGTGTTTGATATACTTTAAAATGTAAATGATATGAGTAGATCAAATGGTTTGAATCTTTTAACAGAGAAGATTTAGATTGATCTTTGATTAAGTAATTTGATTATAAAATAATATGTGTAATCGGTGATTAAATTGAATGATTATGCTTCGAAATAAAAAAAGAGAAAAAATGCAACTAAAGTTTCTTTTTGCATCAGCAACAGCATGCCCAACAACATCAGCGAGTTGTTTTGCTTTTTTTTGCATCTTCAACGGGATGATTTTATTTATCTTCAGTATTTTTCATTTTGTTTGTTCAACAACTCCACCCACGTACTCCACAGCTGGCCGAGCTGCGCCTTTGTCTTCCAGATTTAATTGAGTTGATGATGTTTATATGTTTATTCAAATTCTTTTACCAAATCATTAGTTAGGCAGATCAATCGTAGATGGATCGTCAAATGGAAAGGATGGTTTTTGATCATTATCTACTGATATCTCATAAACATTTCTTAGTGTAATATTTAGTTGATCTGATAATGTTAAACTAGCTTCATTGAATGTTTGTGAATATATTTGTTCAGTCGGTTGAGCATAATCTCCTATGTCACGAAACCGTAAACCAATCATATAATCAATTTTCATTTGTCTATTACTAAAAATAAATGCATTTTTCCTATGGTTTTTCTTGAGGATCTGATAATGGTATTAAACATAATGGAAAACTCTTTTAAGTTCATTCGTATTTTAAACTCTCATCAAAAATAATCGGATTCTAATCATTCCTTATCAAGTTGAATTATTATCCGAGCATAAATTCTTTTCTCTTAACATACGAGACAAATTGTCAACCAGTGACTGTTAAAGTACTATATTCTAGTCTCAAGAAAATGTTCTTTGCAGAATTCAATTAACACCTATTTCTCACGATTTTATGTTTATAAAATAATAAACGAAAACATACTCGTGTTAGTGTCTGAATGGATGGTATGAATATATCATCTATTGAAAAAAGATAACTATTTGCTTTCGACCAACTTAATCTCAACGCTTTGTTAATGATAGATAGTTTGATTGAAGTTAAAAATTTATTTGCAATAGAAATTGTTGCTCTTTTATATGGAATATCTGTGTAAATTTTTGTTAAACTAATCGAATTTCCTTCAGGTTCAGTATCACTCCATTCATTGGATCCTATTGTATAAATTACATGCGTTAATGTTTGACTAGAGTAAAAAGAAATGAAAACGAAAATACAACAGATATGGAAAACAAAAATATTATCATTTACTTTTTATTTGTAAAATACGATGAATCAGTAAAAAGGTCAGATATTTCAATTCGAATATTGGCTAAAGAAAAATTATGAAAAGAAAATCATCATAAACAAATAGAATCTCACAATTTGATTGACGCCATGCATTTTCCAATGCTTTACGAACATGTTCGTTAGATGCTCGAGGTTCAACTAGATACATCGAATGTACTTCATGTGCAATGCAATCGTTAGCTAGTTTTCCATAAACTTTTTCAAATACTCAATCCGACGGTACTTTTAAATTCTTCATCGAAATATTTTTAATCATATAATTGATTTGAACAAATCGTTTTCTAAAAACAGAGCTTCATCTCTTTTCTTTGTTTTATATTAAAATGATAAATTTACCCGTTGATCGGACAAAGATATTGAATTTGATTGACTAATTGAATAGATAAATGTTTTGCAAGATTGATGTTTTATATTGACCACAAATCAGTGAGACTACGAATAAGTGAAGCTGATTGAGCAATATAAGTACTTTGTTCAAAATAAAGACTATGTATATCAAGATTTTTCTCTCTCGACAGTGAAACACCTGAATAATGAGGAGAAAAATCACATTGAGTGATAAATTGAGTTTGATGGAGAAACTAAATGAAAAAGAAATATTCTATCGGTGAAATTCTTTCTATCCGAATTGAATTAGGTACTGTTAGATAAAAACGAGTTTGATTTGTATTCACAGATTCAGCAAAGACAATTTTAGCTTGTCCATGTTCTAGAACAAAACATCGATTTACAATTGAAGAATTCAAAGAAACATACTTGAATTAAATGATGTCTAATGGTTTTCGATCTCTTGTCGAATGAAATCATTAATTGGTAATGACACATTAGCAATATATTCATGAGCATGTGTGTGTATATTTGATAGTTGATCACTTGGATATAACTGATAGTTATGCGATTGTATCGTTGCAAGGATAAGCTATTGTTATTCATAATAGATAATTTATTAAAGTCAAGTGGAAGAACCTAACAAAAAAGCATACCTTTAACTCATCACGGAACTTTTCTTGATTGAACGTTTCACGTCGTTGAATTGTGCAATAAACTCGTGTCACTAAGGAATTGTCTAATCCAAAACGTGGTCGGTCAACACAGAGGAAACTAAATGACAGTAACATTGATGTAAATTAATTCAAATCTTCCTTTAAAAAGTAATCGTTTGATCGGGATTCGAATGGACTCAATTGACAGTACATTAATTAACATATATGTGATTCATTTGTTTTGTCAATCCTAATTTACCGAACGTTTGATTTAAACATCCTGTATCTACTCTTTATTTATTCTTTGGATAAACATATTTTTTCGCAAGAATTTACCGTTATTACGAACATCTATTTGTTGCAATGCTGTAGTAATCAATTCGATGAAATTCTCTTGAATAAGATCAATTTGAAAATGACTTCCTTTTAGATCGAAGAACATTGAACTAAGTCCAACTGATACTTGTTCCATGTAATAATGTTTTGAATCATATAAACTACGAATTGTTTGTGGTAAACGCTGATCAAAACAAGTGTTTGGAATAGCATAACCATCGTATGTCACTACTCGGTATGTTATCGTCGTATAGAATTGACTAAACAAGGAAAACAAAATAGAAATAAGATTTCTTTAAAACAAATTCTAAATTACTTCAACGAATCAACAAGATATTCTTGTAAATTTATGATACCAACGAGTGTATTAATTAAACCTTGTTTAGTTGGATTATGCCAATAATATTTTAATATTCTTTCAGCTGAAAATCTACTGATTTTGCCTGAAAATGTTATTTTTTGTATATCACGTTGTTTACTAACGTTCATTAACATTTGATTAGATTTATAATGCAATGGAATTTGTATAGAATTCGTATTGTTAAATTGTTCTGAAGATAAGACTAGTGATGGTAGGTTTCTTCCATCAAGTTCTTGTCCATCGTAAAAAAACAAATGAATGAATACGTCGAATCGATTTTATTGATGTAAGATTTAAATAGAGATCTTCATATCAAATTTTAACATCATTACTTAGAATTGAAGTTAAACACAAATCGAAATCATTTAAGAATAGTATTCTTATGATTGGTTTTACTTTGTTTAATGAAAAGAATTAAAATGAGTTTTTGTAAATAATTACGATCATCTATCGATAAAGGATTTGAATAAAAATCGGATAAAGATTTCGATAGACCGTAGACACGATTCGTTAATCGTTACCATTTTTATGCTGTAGAAAGATGTTCGGTAACGATAGAAACGTCTAAAACATTATAATAGAACAGAATTTTAGACAACAAGATAAAAATTTTGTTACCGAAATTTATTGACAGCTTCTTCAATGCCAAGAATATTTATATTCATAGTATATATTCCAGTTTGATGTAAAGCATTATTTGATTGTCTTTCCAGTCTGAAACGAAAGGATTTCTATTGTAATGAGGAAGATTCACTTCTCTGTCGTACAGGAGTAATGTTCTCGTCATTATATTTTTACTTACAATTTTGGAGTTGAACAAGGAGCATCGAAATCTTGAATACTTGTTTCTAATAGAAGAATTTGTGCTTCTTCTGAACATAAAAAATTCTCATTTGCCTGTCTAATAGTTGACAGAAAAATAGAATTCGTTGATAAACTATAAACCATTGTCTGATTATATGTTATTCCATCGATTTCTATTAAGAAATATCCAATATTCGCCGATTGCCTAACGACATAAATTAGCCAATTGTAAAAAACAGTATAGTTTCAACAAGTAAAATCAACTTACCCTGTTGTTGTAATACCTTCTCATACACCTTTCAGCATTACATTTACGTTTGATTTTCCTTTTTTGACGAGCACAAAAAAAATCCAGGAGAGTCATTCAAATAGATTTATCCTTTTTATTTTTACCTGTAGCTGTAGAAAGTGCTTCTGCAATTAAATTAATCCATAATGAAATTTCATTTAACGGAATGCATAAATTTAATCGTAGAAGAGTATCTACAGATATGTATGGAACACACTGTTGATAAAATCGATAGGGTATTGTATTCAATATTTCATTGATTGGTCCTAATGGTTCAATATTTGAACCGAGCATTATTGATGATTCACTTGTAATAACAAAATGTATTCTTGTCACAATGTTACCAGTGATTGTTGTATAATGTTCAAGATTCAATGGTGTTGCATTATAGGATTCTACGTTCAAGAACGATTCATTCAAAAAATATTTATCTTGCCCCTTGAGTACTTACGTATTGATCTAATCGAGATTCGATGTGTAGTGTATAGTATAATAGGTACCGATAGTTTGCATTAATAATTGAATATTACCATCCGTGATTGAAGAAAAATAACCGCATATGTCAATAATATACGGTTCAATCGATATCGCTGGATTTCCAAAAGCACCACATGTCGAAATATATTGTGTATCGGCTGGGTGTTGAATAACTGTATTTAGAGGAATACTTGGAAGTATTTTCTAATTAAAATTATAAATTATAACTTGAGTTCTAGAGAAAATTTTATTTATGAAATAGAAATCAATCATGTCAGTTTAGAGAAAAATAAATAAATCCTTTACTAATTGATAAATGTTGTTTTGTATGAACTGAGATCAATCGAACGTGTTTCATCGTTTAAGAAGCGACGTGTTGCTGATATTTTACATAACGTTGAATAGATTTCTGATGATGAGCTGGTTGTTAAATGGCGATTTTTTGATTGATCAACCGAGAAATAAAGTGATTGATTCAAAGAATTAATGTTAGAATGTTTGAGTATTGATGGATTAATATCCGTTCGACTATTGTTCTTTGTTAATAACCATTGCCATCGATTCAACATTGAATTATAGATTCTACTTGTGTAAAAATATAAATAGAATTTGTAAATTAAATAACGTTAACAAAAATCAAATGAGCGCACCTCGAGTTAATCCAAGTGAGTCTAAAGCTGGTAATAGCTGTTGTTCTAATTCATCTATAGATTGAAACCAAGCTAATTGTGTTTGTTGTTTCTGGCATTCTTCGAATGCTTGTTGTTGATTTTTCAATACATTTTGTTGATTTATTCGATAACAATAATGATAAAACCATGTTGGATTTGAAAGTTTATACGGTAATGGACATACTAAATTAATGTATCAAAAGCAAAAAACGAAAAAAAAACAATAATTTATTTACCAAGTGGAATATTAAGACTATTCCAAAATTGATCAATACACGGTGAAATATCTTCCCACGACGATCCTAAAGAACGATTTCGGAATTTAAAATAGGAAACTTTGAGTTTTATGTTCTAACTCCTAATCGATTTGTTGGTACTACAATTCGTCCTGCATATGTTCGATTAATCTGTACAGTTGGTGTTTGACAAAGTTGTCCAGTAAAAGTCAATGGACACGAACATTTACATTGACAAATTGATGTATTCATAAGTCGTTTACCATTATTTCGACATACAGTTAACGAACACATTTCGATCGGAGTTTCACATCGGATCCCTTCAGAGAAATTCATAATTTGATATTTCCTAACAAAAAAAGTAAAGTACTCGTCCGTTACCAGTATATCCACATGGACATTGACATAGATGAACATTGTTTTCAATAGGACAAATGCCACCATTGAAATAACTAGTTTTCGCACATTGTGAAATACTACAATCAGATCCTGTAAGAAAATAGACATAGTTTTAAATTGAATGAAAACTTTAGAAAAAAATAATCACCAGTAAAACCATCTGGACAAATACAGATAAATAAACCCTTGCCTAAATTTGAACAAGTTCCATCGTTGACACCTGAAATAAATTGTCAATTGTTTCGTAAAAGTTTGCTTAACATAATTCACTCTAGCTTACATGGATTTGTATCACATATATCATATGCAGAGTTACATGTCTTGCCTAAAGAAATAGTTTAGACAATATTTTACGAGTAAGCAGAATATCGAGAAAAATTGGATTTAATCACGTGTGTGGAATTCATTCTTTTTTCTTGTGTTAAAAAATATTAGCAACTATTCGAAATCTTTATATCAGAAGAAACATTAAATGGGCTTATGTACAGAATCAAATTATTCCGTCGGTTTCAATGAATTAGATGCTTTGAATTACCCGTAAATCCAGGATTGCATGTGCATTGACATGTATTGGCATTTATATTATTGCATGTTCTATGTACACATGGTTGTGAATGACAAGCAGAAGCCAATTCACAACTGTCCAATAAAACAGCTAAAAGATCTCAAGTAGAATGATTCATTTATTCTTAAACTCACTAAGTCCCATAATATCCATTTGGACATGAACAAATCTCTTGTCCAGAACCAGGACTCATAATACATGTTGAATTTCCTCTACATTGATTTTTCGAACAAATACTGGTTTTTTCGGAACATCTCAAGCCAGTATAGGATTTTGGACATACACAAGTATAATTTGATATGGATAATGATAAACATGTTGCATTATTTAAACATGGATTCGAGTCACACGGTCATAATGATGTATCACAATTGCTACCTGTTATACCTTTTGGACATATGCATTGATAATCACCATTTAAAAGATTCACTCAAGTTCCTGTTCGACATGGACTTGATGAGCAACCAAGTAACGTTGTTTCACAATAAGAACCTAAAATATTTCGAATATTCAATACCTGAAGAGAGGAAATAGTACTTACAGAATCATTCTCAAATTGATATTTTTACTCAATCGTACGCATTCAACGAACATCTGAGGTTAAAGAGCGCTTTGACTCCTGATGACGGGGTTCTCTTGATCGATTCATTCCTACCCGTGTAAGGTGAAGGACAATTATATTGCCAATAAGGATAAGTTTCATTTGCCATACAAGTTCCACCATTGGTACAATGCATTGTTCGACATGGATCAAAGTCTTCACAATTGTGTTGATAGAAACCTGCTTTACAAAAACAGGAATATGATCCATGTGTATTCAAACATCGTCCACCATTCCTGCACAGTTCTGCTATTACTTTACATTCAGTAACATCGGCACAACTAAAATCATAAAACAACAATGCATCCTTGAATCAATGTTCATAGCTGAATACATACACTCCCATCATCGATTGAAAACCAGCGGGACAATTACATGTATGAGAAGCATTTCTCTTTGAAATACATTGTCCAAATAAGCATGGATTACCTTGACAAACATTGATTTCAGATAATTTTCCATAATACGAATGTGAACATTGACATTTGCAATCTATCACCGATGTTCTTCTTACAATACCATTGACACACGATATGTTTGCACCAGAGGCCGAAACGGGGGACGTTTTTCACTCCCCGCCCCGCCTCTCCCGGTGCTCAATTTTTTTTCTGTCCCCGCCCTGCCTCGCCCCGCGCGATTTGCTCTCCGCCCCGCCCCGCCCCGAGCTTACTTTCTTTTTTTCTTCCCCGCCCCGCCCCGCCCCGAGCTTACTTT
>OENT01003736.1:0-10811 GCA_900239685.1 Rotaria macrura | reverse complement strand
ATGGAAAAAAGAGATTGTATCATGTGCTTAGCATTTGTGATAATATCTCTCAGCCAGACTACCGCACTTATAGAGACTTATGTGAACTGTATATTCACAAGTTCAGTATAATAAAAAATACTATACCAGAGCTGTAACCGGTAGGTCTTTTTCGAGACCGTTATCGACACAAGTCTAAATTTGTAAACCGGATCGGACAAGCCGGTAAACAGGCATGAGCCATAGCTCATTTTTTTCGTACTATAAGTCATGTATTAACGTTCTGGTGAGTGATGCCTACCTTTGAATCATTACAGATACTACTTAAGGCTTTCGTTTCACTGTTAAAGGGATGTTGTGAAGTATGATCATCACTGAATGTCGAAGGTGGCATGGAAGCAGCGAAGTGCAAATGAATTAAGGACATCATGGGACTTCATCGTCGATGTCTCAGTTGTTCACTGCTCGGTTTAAGTAAACGGGATGACAATTACTTCCATCTTCAAGGTTTACTTCCAAAATCGTTGCAAAGATACCGTTACTCTTCTAACGAAATGACAAAGATTTTAATGTTTCAAGCGGTTTAATGGATTTCTGACTTGCTGCATTTTGTCTCCTTACAGTCTATCATTTAGATAACGAAATTTTTCTCATAGGCTTCCGAAATAGTCACAGTAGATCCATTCTGTTTTACATTTTAGTTTTGTTCTGTAAGGTTTGTATTGAAAGATTGGTTTTCTCTCTTTTGGCAACTGCTGATGGATGTTAAATGACAGACGTCTACAGATTCAATTTTAATTTTCTATATTAATGAAATATTCATTGGGCATAGAAATTTTGAATCGAATCTAATTGCGCTTGGAATTCCTCAGGAGGTCTTTTGTACTATTACGGTCATCTCTGAGAAGAATATTGTTTAAATCATAGAAAAGAAATGAATTATGCTACAGATTACAATGAAAAGTAGTGATTCCATTGCGTTTTGATAATATAACTTGGCATGGAAGTGATTTGATAGAGTATATTAAGGATTTTTAATAAATATCCCCACAAAAAATGTATTCTAACTAATGCTTCTGAATAGAAATAGACATCAATGCCAGCAATCAAGTTTAATATACAAAAATAAATACTTGTAAAAAGTCAGAAATCTAAACTTGACCGGTCTACAAAAAATAATGTCTATCTGCTGATGTACCGGTCCCGGATCAGTCATTTACCGCTACTAGTTATAGTTCTGGAGCATACCGTCCTCAATTACTACGTTCTTCCTTTAGCTACGATGTAAGGAACTGATCATATTTTCCAATTTATGTCTGTGACTGATAGAAAACGGAATATCTAGAAGCACACAAGGAAGTCAAAGAAAAATGCACGGTGACTATAACGAACAGTTCACGTATGATGGGGACTTTGATTCTGCGGCAAAATCATTTTCTTGATATAAAAACAATTTGTAGCTAAATCACAATGCTTTCACATCAACAGATATATAGCGGTAAAGTGGAATAAGAGTTATAGACAGTATACTTCTAATACCGCTATGCATTTTACACCCTATAGCAATTTCCAGGCTAATCGTTCCTGCCACCGAACATTACGGAACCGGCAGGAAATCATCGGAATATGTTAGCAGGATTCCCGCGGAAAATTATTCGGATTTTTTCCTGATGATTTATGCCCGGGTCTTGTCGGAAAGAACAGGAATTTTTTGAAATCTACCGGATAAATGTCCGAAAAATTGCCTCAGAAATATTGCTTCCATGTTCCGGTGATTTCCGATTTTTTCCTCCACGAACCGGCCTATACTTCTCGACCGAGGAACGACTAGTCAACAATCAGACGTTCAGTTTATATTCTATGTAAAAATCAAATATTAGCAGGGATAGATTCACTCGTATTGAAATAAATATAGTTATTAACAATATTTTGGTTCATGACCTATAGTCTCTCTATAAAGCATTGATCAGTTGTTTGGTTTTGCTAGACGGAATATTGTTTTCATGGTTAATGGCTATTGCTCATTTTCTACTGCGTATGTTATGACGTTCTACTCTTGCAACCGGAATGAAAGCCTATCAATAAATATATATTTTTTATTCAAGGTAGCATGATTAACTGTCATATATCGGTACATATAGTTATTATGAAGAAAGTGTTTTTAAGTGAAAACCATACTCTAAAGAAGACATNACAAGAACGAAAGTCTTGGTCATACTTTACTCTTTTCAATAAATTACTTCAGAATAGTCAGAGAAAGCATGTAGCCCAAAGAACTAAACACATAATGTTGTCATGATCATATAGAAATGAGGACATTATAATTTATGATAGGTTTTCAATCGACTATTTTTCTTTCCTTGAAGGTAACCATTGATTTCATGATTAACGAGGATTGATAAAAAGATGCGACATAGTCAATGATTAGTCTCTACCGACGGTATTAGATCAAGAAACTTTCTGAAGAGGTGAAAGAGGGCTAATGAGTACCGTAGAGATAAAAATCAAAGATAAAAGAAGACATTCATATCTATGGGGATCCACCAGGAGCTCCGGAACCGAGAATCTGCGTTTCCCCTTGAATATATTTATATGTAACTATTTCTCGGTCTTTCTCTATATGTATATACGCATATTACTATCTCTAATCCTGAATCTAAGTTATGCTGAGAATTCTGTTTTCAAAGAAAATTTTGACAGGATTTTGTTTGTATAGCAGAATTCTGATTCGTCCTGTCATTCTTCAAGCTTTGTTGTCTTCTATTGAAATTAGTTTTCTGCATAAAAATTAGTTTCAGCAACAAAAGTTGTTTGAATTGTGTTTTGTTATACAAAGTGATTATTACTATGTTAAAATAATTCTGCGACAAATATTTAGTTCGTCAAGACAAATCACAACACAAATTCAGTCGCTTAGGTTAATATAAATTTCTAAACTTATCTTAAATTGGCAACAAAACTTGAGATATAGATTCAATTACATGGAAATATCAATTTGAATAATGGGAATATTTTTCATGAAGAATAGCATAAATATTTCGATAATACCTATGTTTTTCATGAAAAAGGAAAATCGTCAATTATTCAATCATCATATTGTTCTTCATGAAAATTGTTCACACTATTCGAATCCGTTTTTGTATGTATTTATATAAAATTCAACATTCATTATATCTTTACATCTTCATTGTGTATCTTTCATCGAACAGCAAGAATCTATACAGAATATCTTAACACTCTTTACTAAGAAAAAATTTCAAAAATCCAAATTTCGTTAACTTTCGTGACAAAAAAATCAGCGAATTTAAGGAATGCACACAAGCTCCTTAAAACAGCAGTTATCAAAGAAATTTGGAGACTTCAAATATCATATAACAATTGAAAACATTTCTCGTAATATTTTCAAAGACCAGAAGATTGCAATTGGTCAATGTAAGTAATGAATTGAACAATATTCTTATCAGAAATATCAATTTTTAGAAGTATATTCACTAGGAATACACAGGTGGTGAATATTTAAAACCATTTAAAAATGTAGATGGTTGAAGTAATCTGATAGAAAAATCAATCTTAAACTAGAGTGATTACTTATATTTTCCTTATATCATTTTCATTTAATTCAAATTTCACCTTAAAATGTTCTGTTCCTATCATGTTTCATTATTTTTTCAAATTTACTGATTTTAAATTGTTGCAGGAATTCTATACAGAAGAAAAAACTCAACTTTTTTCTATCTAGAAGTACTCGTCTTCGGTTGATCACATAGCAAGTATAAATTTTCTTGGGAATAGCTTACTAGCCGATATTCTGTGCAGGAAGTTCTGAGGCAATGGATAGTCGATTGATATTCTCTTTGAAATTCTACTGTTCAAACAAAATTCTAAGCTGAGTTTTTGATATCTATACAAGTGAATGTGTAGATACAGAATGATAACATGAAACAAAGCTCTTTCGTGTTATAAGAATTCTAATTCATATTTGATAGTTTTGAGCAGAATCCGTGATCGTATGACGTCACTTTTAAGAGAATGGGGATATAGATGACGATAAATATATACTCGACAGAATCCTTAAATTTTACTTATGAGAATTCTTCCACCGTTCACCAAAATACTTATGAGTCTCGGTAATATTGGTATACTACGATGAATTCGATTTGATTTCAGTATCCATTAGATTCTACACATTTGCCATCAATTTCATATTAGCACTGTAGCGAGTAGTAGTACTTCGATAAAATGCATTCTACAATATAGAAAGACGTCCTCGACTCTTCGGGCTCCTCTTTTTCATTGTTCTAAGAGCGCTAGAACTTGAGGCAGTCCACTGCTTTACTCGAAGCCTTGTTACGCCTTTATGAACCTTGAAAGAATCTTTCAAAATCTATAGAATATGAAAACTTGTGTCATGGTTTATTTGGATTCCTGTTTCAAACTTTATTAACACTGACTAGCAATAAGTTATTCCATTGTGAAAGATGATTATTGTCAACATCTTCTGTGAGGTCTGCCTTGTGATGTTTTAAAATTACTTAACCACGAAGGATCTTAAGAGAATTCACTCTCCATTTCACCTAAAACTTTGACGAGTATATTAGCGACATTAGGATTAGGGTTTTTAACAATTCCACTACGAACTTTTCAGAATCTGTGCACCATGATCACGGATCAAACCATATTATTTTCGAATATGAAAGCGATCGCTCTTCTAAAATGAAGCAAATACTATACGTAGATTAATATAATTTATTACCTTCAGTTATATTTGTATTGTTTATGATCAAAATATCTTAATAATATTATAACTAGAGCTAGATCTAAATGCTTGAACTATTTCTTAGCTATATAGACCAAAACGAAGATTGATTTTAGAAACGAGCTATTCATAGAAAAAAATAAAGAAAAAAAATCTCGTATGTGATACTGAAATTGTGTCAGCTTTTTTGGACGAATTTTTGAAACCCAGATATATCTCAATGAGATATTAAAGTCGATGAAAGAAACTTCTTACGTCTTACTGATAGATAACTCACAAAGATAAATATAATTCGATCATTCCATTTATCAGTCTATCAGTATCTTGTACACTACATTGTGGTTTTACATATGTATGATGATCATATGATTGTCGGCTTTTCACAAAGACTTCAGATGAATAGTGGAATACCTCTCTCGAGCACGAGAAAATCTTGTTTTCAACAGTGATACTTGAACAAACTGTAAACGAGAGAAATAAAATAGAATAAATATGGAAAAAGTACTCTTGTTTTTATAAAACTAATCATATGTTAATTAAATATGTTTACTACCTGTTGAATACTTATTTTGATATTAATTTTATTTGATTGCATTTAAAATACTAAGCTCAAGTCGGAATGAATTACATTAATTGATTTTCTAAGAAAAGTGAATTAAACATGTTATAATGTACATCCCACAAGGTTGCCGAATCGTATTGAATTTCCACAATTTAGAAAATGAAGCATGTTTTTAATTTTCATAATTGAAAGTGAGAATAAGGAACATTCAGAAATTTCTGATGTTATTTAATGTCGATTTTCAAAACAATAGAGTTTTAATAAAATTTACAATGCATATAACAATAAGTAACGTGAATCGAAAATCGATTCACTGGACTCTAGATTGATAGATCTCACACATTCACACATATGAACAGAGGACGAAGACGGCTGTTTCTATTACAGATCCAGAAATTTCCGAAGGGATGGCCGAATAAGTTTAGAAGTGACGAGCAAGGTAGAGAGCAATTGAGTGAAAGTGGAATAACGATGACATGAGATGAGAATGAAAAATTTACCAGAATAATGACTAAAGAAACACATCCAAAGTCAATGCAAGAGACAGGGGCGAAGGAGTTCCTGAACAACGATATCAATTGGAAGGGGAGGGATGGCTAGCTCTCAGCGTCCTAATCAATGGAAGACACTCTTGGCAAATATCGTCGTGGGGGCTTAAATATCTTTCACATGAGCGAGAGGTTGACTGGCACACCTAGCTACTGGACCACACAGTTATGAAATCTAGCGATGGGGAGAAAAGTTCCTTATAGAAACTTCACTTGCCACTTTCAATTGCTCTGTAATTAGAAGTGGTTACTCTGTCTGACACCTCAGTGCACTAATACATCATATCGGACATAAAAGTCGCCACACCCTCATAAAAGTGGTCGTTTGTGCCAACGCCTTGCTTCAGACTGACGGACACACGGACAGACAGACACAGGTGAATTACGGTGTCTAGACCCTATTCTTCCAGTCTACACTGTAAAGAAAAGAGTACATTAATATACCCTTTAAGGGTTTATGAAAAATTTAATAAATGGAAAAGGGTTTATTATACGTTGCATTTTCGTAAACCCCTAAAGGGTATATTAATGTACTCCTTTTTTCACAGTGTATGCAATATTAAAATTGATTAGCAATCGAATGATCAAACTTGAATAGATTTGAAAAAATTCAACTGATCTCAATCATTATTTTGTCGAAAAGAATGGACAACAATCAAATAAAATGCACTATTCCAATTTCTTTTAACAAAAATATTAATAAAGTCAAAATGTTTTTTCGCTGTTTTTCATTTGGATCGCTTTCTACTACATATTAACTCAGACTATTCACGCACGTCAATTATGTTTAGTACAAATAGAAAATTGAATTTATCGAGAAATAAGTCCGTTTTACTGTTTCGGAAGTATACGTATCTTCGATCGAATTCACACAGAAACAAGTATTAAGTAATTATAACACGTTGAACTACACGCACTAGCGTCAGGACATCTTCCTTGAATGTAAAAAACCCTTCTGAATTCAGTTGTTTCAATGTTGTTGCAATAAAAATTCTATCAACAGTTAAAATGTCAAAATTCTGACATTACTTTGCATGTACAACTCGTTTAAAGAAACAAAACGACGTGCATTTCAACCTGTGAATTCCTTATTTTTATCCGCCTGGGTTTTAAATCTGCTTTATAAATAACAAAGACAACAGTTTTTCTCTGTATGTTGAAGATAATAGAATAATTCTTTTATGAATCTAACAAACAGAAAGAAAGAAGTTAAAATATACAATAAGCACATTTAACTATTTAAAACTGTCCAGGTGAATGAATACAATACTGAATCCTATCGGATATCACAAGATCCGACGAGGCGAGAAAATCGAATGGGATTGAGGGTTGAGGAACTACTAACGGATCCGGCGGGAAATTCATATTTTATTATTTTGACACTGTTTAGTATCTGGAGCCAACACTAGAGATCGGTCAAAGCCCTCCGACAGGTTGAAAAGTATCCGACTATAAGATATGATCGGAACACAATACTAGGGATCACAATATCGGACCGCAGCCTGGATTCTTATAGGAATTCATCAGTTTTATAGAAATTCACATGAAATCGAATCGGACAGCTATCGGGTATCCGATCTGATATGACTATCGGGATGATTCTCCTGGGTTCCACCATTGTATTTACCTAAAAATTGAATGAATGTATTTCGAGCTGAGATATCACCCACTGACAGGCCTATTTATGAGCAGAATGTCCAGAAAATTTCAGTTCAAACGAATTGTTTCTTCCCAAGATATTAAACTCCCAAGAATCACTGATATTCCACGAATAGGTATGCACCAGTTCGGGTATAGAATTTGAGACTGGGTATCTGTATAACCATAGCTTATTATCAAATAAATAGTGGTAGCGCTTATCAGTCAATATAAGATATGCACGAGTGCTAGTTAGCTGGGTTCATTATGTTAAAAAATGATATTATCTAATCTGGATAATGAGTTGAGTTATATAAATAACGAGTTAGCCAGCCGTAGTGCATACCTACCCACAAAGGACCCTAAAGATTTCTGTTTTTGGCGAGTTTAATATCTTGGGAAGAAAAAATTCTTCTGAACTAAAATTTTCTGGGCCTCCTTATCATAAATAGATCTATCGGTGCTGGAAATCTCAGGTCAAAATACCGTCATCCAATTTTTTGTATATACAATGTTAGAAGTTAAAAGTCCAGTAAAATGCTTATAGTTCGAGACAAAAGGCCTGTGAGTATTTGTCCTTATGGGATTTTTCATACTTCACGTTGGTCTACTATAAGCATGGAGTCCGATCCCAAAAAGCAAATTATCAGTTGGACGTGTTCCATCTGCAGAGGAGACATTTCTTGCGTTTTGACGCGTCTCTGTATTAGCTCTCGTTTACACACGGTTCTTGAAAAGATCACTACTACCAGAGACCGAATCAAATCGAACCTAATCACAGCACTGAGAGATATTTTCAATTATTTTTCACGTTGCATGTTGTGTGGTCGCGACACCTTGCACTAAAACCACCATTGAATGGTAGTTCATCGCTGCTTGACAAATTGTTATGCAAAGAAGTTCAAAACATGACCTCTCGATTGTGAGCAACATTCTCTTTAGTAGCTCCATCAAAAGTAACATTGATTGACTATTCTGTTTCCACTGCTGTTTGTCTCAATGTCATCGCGATATTTTCTGTATAGACTTGATAATTTTATGCTACCTACGGATGCGCCTGCAGTTTGGTATTGCTAGAATCAATGGATGAAAGCTGAGATTTTATTGCTTTTGAAATGCCAAATATGTACTAAAAAGTTTCCACCTATTCTGTTAAAATCCAAAGCAAGCTGCAAAAGCATAAAAGATCAGTCATAGCTGAAAAGCATGTCAAAATGTAACCCATAGATAAGTAATCCCTGGTTTTAGCACTAAAACTTTTACAATACTGGAAGATCGCAGTATTCTCAGAAAATTCAAGGAAATGCGAGTGCACGTAGAATAGAAGTCCAGTTTAAAAAATAGACAAAACACCTCTTTTTCCTTGGTTAGAATGCTTCGATACACCCATACTTAATCTCTTTTTTGTTATGGAATTAGTTTTTCGCTATCGAACCTGTCTCTATATCATGATTATTCTTTGCGAAATGTACTTAGAAGTCAAAGGAAAGAATGTGATCCATCAAGACAGATGAAGTTTATCATGACTGCGCACACGTTGTATGAGCAATGAGGCGATCTTCTGTTGTGTATGCGTCGAATGTATTCGAATCGAATTGAATCAAGATTTTTCTATTCGTTTCGGTCTCTAATCAGTAACAAGTGGGATTCAGACTGAAGTGACATCTGGATGCAATCGACTCGATATTTTAAATATCAAAAACTTATTGCAATCCATCTCCGGTTTGATCTGAAATCAAATGTACATACCATCGAGTCACATGTGATCACATTAGTTACAGAACGAAGCATAATCCATTTTTGGATAGTCTCATTATTATCAACTTATTTTCCAAAGCGCATGTGCCAATGAAATGCTTGGTATATATAAAACTTTACTAATTGCTTCATATATAAATGAATTTTCTTATCTGAAAATAACTGGATTCGATAGTATGCCGATTAATTTTTTGGAAAAAAGTTTATTATTATTTCGTTTTTATTGCATGTTGTTTCGATTGTAGACAATTGATATTATTTAGAAGTAATGTACCTACTCTATTCTATTTAAAACTGGATTTAGTCTCTTTCATGAGAGAAAGCAATTTCAAAATCGTTCATCATCGAACATCATTCAGACTAAAGTAGTTTTTATAAAAAATAGTGCGATCTATTTTCCAGTGAATAAAAAAAATGTGGACACGTTTTATGTATTTACAAGGTTCTGAATTGAGTTTGGTTTATATGTTAATCGGAGGCATGTGAAATGCGTCTAGCCACGGTTCGTATTTGGCATCTCTTTGCGTTCAAGTGCGGTTGACACTAACACCACATCTAGACGCAAAAAACTTTTCCCTGGAGGCAGGTTTTCAAATAGAATCCTGTTCAGATGCGAAAACAGAAAAAATCTTAACTTTTTTGATTCCTAAATTCTGAAAATGACTAATATGAGAGCAATATACCTTTGAAGCTCTTCAAAGACCCTTTTGTTTTCAGTAAATGCTTCATTCCAAGGATCATCTTAATGAAACCAATACTTTAGCATCCTCTAATGAATTCCAGACAAAATTTCAGGTGTTTCAATAAGAATTTCGTTTCTTGCAGTGAATCGGTCTGTATTCCGACTTTAGTTGAGAGAAATTAAGAACCTAAAAGTGATTTTAGCATCTTTGCAGCTTTACTTACTTAGTTGAAGACTTTGCTGAATCTCGAAACGGTGGAGTTTAACATGTGTGCTGTTCTTATGCAGAGAGATTTCAGTTTTCAAAAGTCTTACAATCGATTTGAAGGTCTTCGTTATTTAAGTTCGTATTTTGTCATAAAAGAAAAAATGGTTTGTCAAAATTTCAAATTTCTCACGTATAGTTTAATTATTTTCAGCGAGTTTGTTTGTGCATTCCGGATTTCTTTGAAAAAAAATGTAAAAGCCGGCTTCAAAATACTGGAGGCTTTGTTTATTACCTTGAATTATGCAGAACAGATTGGGACATTATCGAATGTAGATCGTGTCCTAACTCGACAAGACTGCTTTAATGAGACATGGCAGAGCATCTCTGGTGAACATCGAATTGAAACTTATTTTTAAAGGTTGTATCGTATGCAACAAGCAATTAATAGCAAAATCTACCACAGTATTCAGTAAAAGAACCAGTTGTCTATTGATTAGGGGGAAAATCTAATTAGATGGTGTTTCACATTCTAACCTGGAAGAGATTGCGCTAACAGCTTTTGTTTTGTTTTTTCAATCAATGAAATGCGGAGTGCTAGCAACGTGCATAGAGATATTTCTACACTTCAAATATATTGTGATCATCGGAACACATAATTAGTTGTATTGTTCTGTAATTAG
>OENT01003735.1:0-10825 GCA_900239685.1 Rotaria macrura | reverse complement strand
CATTCACTTTTTGAAGTACACATAACTCTCGGACATAAGTCCGAAGTTTCCGCATTTATTCTTATTACGGTCTGTTTAAAAAATCAACATCTTCCAGTAGTTTTTTAAAACTTTTTATATTCACATATAACCGAACTTCTTTTCTTCATCTAATAAGACTCAGTTTGATAAACAACGTAAATGAGCATTGGTTTCTCTAATACTAACAACATGTTGTTTCATAACTCTCTCCTACCAAAAGCATACGCCAACTTTAAATTTGTAATTGATTATGACAGAAAATCACGATAGTATGTATGAATTATTTTTCATAAAATAATGCGCAATTCTAATAGTGGAGAATACAGATGAAGAACGTCGAAATTTTTTCACATGGGGCATAACTAGAAATAAAACAGACAAATAATTGCTTTCTTTCAACCTGTAGTGCACTTTTTAAATGAGTTCTTTTTCAATTTCGACAAAAAAAATGTCATTGTACTGTTTGAACCTATTTTTTTTAGAATGTGGCTCTCTCGTTAATCGAAAAACGTTTAATTTTAACTTTCTTGTTAGGGGGATATTTTTGAAGTTGCTCCTTTTGATCGTGCTCAATCGTTTTCACGCTTAATTATGGCTTTCGTAATTTCATTTATCGCTTGTGAAGTTGATTTTGTAGAAAACGTTTTCTGATACTTATTACACATAGGTACACTTGAAAAACCATTAAAAAGGTCTAAAGAAAAGCGATTGCATTTATATTGCTCGTCACGGGCAATACTACTCAAAGCAATGCTATTTAATTACTTTCTCTCTTTGAGCTACCCGATGAAGTTCGTCTCACCTGCATTTTAATTCTTTTTTCCTTTACACTCACTGTGTACTACTTACATTCGTTGTTTTTCTAACAAGTCAAGCAAATATTAGAGAAATGGGTAATTGCAGCGGAATTCTTCCATTAGCAAATGAATCTCACCCAAATCATCCTCATGGAGGTCCACCTGGTCAAAGACGTAGCAATTCTCATGATGAAGGACGGCGTGGTAGTCGTGATAGTCATGGACAAGGTGGTGGTCATACGCATGGAAATAAAAATCATTGATACAGACGATTGCTTTTCTTCACTGTGAGTGTTAACAATAAGTCTTTTCCTAATGAATGAACACTTCAAATATTTCTTGCACTGAAAATGTTTCTCTACAGCTTAATAAAAAAAGGCAAGTTCTTCAAACTCTAATTTAATCGACTAACACTTGAAATTTATAATCTCATTGAATTTTATCCATAAAAGTCATTTACCAGTGATGATAATGTGCGCAGAAACATCTATAATCACTCATGATTCATTAATTGATAATTACTTCAAGAATAAACATATCAAAATAGCTGGTTAATGGAGTTCAGAAAGTCCGCTACACATAAGAATATCTTGTTATTCTATGTTATAGTTATATATCTTAGTTATCTCCGTGTACGCTACCTTGGATACTGACGAAAACTAAAGCATTTATATTGATTTCAGCCTGTAATTTGACGATGCTAAATCGATGTATGATTGGGAAATGTTACAGAATGCACTCGAAAAATCAGAATTTGCCACATTTTGTTATTGCTGTTAAGCAATGAGACGTATATTTCTATTTTTTGCCGAAAAGTATGCATATAAGATCCATGAAGATAAGGTGTGGATGTCGGTGAAAACGAGAGAAAAAATACATTTTTATTTCAATATACTTGATTGAACATTGTCTATTGTGTTTTCTATATGCAATCAAGTTGTTTGATAATGTCTAAAATAAAAAAGATAGAAGCTTCTATGATGATAATTTAGATAATTTTTCCTTTCGGCACGTTTCGTATCTAAATAAAATAAATTCAAATTCAGTCATATTCTGCCTTAAGTAGTGACTTCATTCTTCTCTGTCTTAAATTTGACCAGCAGATCTTTGAGAAATATGTTTTCATGCACTTTTACAGTAATTATACATATAACCATTAGGAACATCTGAATTAGCTCTTGTGCAAATTTTTACCTGAATCTATGGAATTTTGTTTTTCATGCCTTGTCGCGATGGACGTATTTGTATTGAGTGTTGGTATTCTCATTCTGGAAATAAAATATGAACTATGATTAAGAGGAATGATCAATTTCAGTTTAAGATTTTTACTAAAATTGCTTGCCATCAGAGTCAGTCCTCTTCGAATATTTCAGCTCAAATTACGCTCAGTAAATTGACGAGGGGAAGTTAGTTGAACAAAGAAACAGCAGTGAACGGATCATGTTACAATAATGTGCAAGTGAAGGCAGTGAACAAATCAGTTTCTTTTTAGAATACCTTCATTTTCTATATATAATAATGAAAATGTCCCCAATTGCTTGATTAAACTTCATTTAGATTGACAATTATTGCTAGCTACATCTTTTGAAGGTAGATAACTATGGTCAAGAAATTTTATCAAGTTTATCCTTTTCATTATATTTAATATGTTAAGTGATTTTTTCAGCTGAAAACTATTAAAAATAACAGTTTTTAATCATAAAATAGTCATACGCAAGATGTAGAATATTTTCCCTAAGTAAGAAACAACTCTTGAGCATCAACCAGGCGTAAAACGAATTATTCTGTTTTTAAAAAGAGTCAGCGTGTTGAGGAACACTAAGGTTTTCATTTTTATTTTGTAGAAAGCATAAATTCATGTTTAAAAAAATTGAATACATTACAATACAGTCGAGCTATTGCACAAAACTGAATGGACAGGCTTTTAATCAATGATACGAATTAAAACATCATAAGCGCATATTTGGACGAAATAAAGTTTTACGACAATTTTTCTTGCGCACTGTTAGTGGTGTATATCATCATAGTGTCCATATAGACAGAGAAAGAGAAATACAGACGTAGAGGAAAGCATAAAATATTATAAGCTATAATAAACATAAAATCAAAAATGTTGGACAGCAAATGCATCACACGTTCGTATGCGTATTATCAGGACAACGTTCAAGAGTAAATAGGATGTTATTTGATCGTTTCTAATGCTCAACTTTTGTCAAATCACCCTCGATCAAATACTCATTAGATAAAGAATGGTTTCCAGAGTCACAGGCTGATGCATAACATTTACACTGTACCTTGTCTTCTTGCGTTGAGAAACTTTGTGTACATCAACAATGTTTAGACAGGTACTCATACTGAATTTTTACTTATTAGTTTCATGCACTCTTTCTTATTAATGACTATTATCATGCTTTAGCGATCGATTCCCTTGAATTAAATATAAACATATATTTCTTGATTTATTCTTATCTATTCCAATTACTTTATCGATTACTTTTATCAGTGATTCAGTATCCATGCAAGTCGTTTGGTTGGGCATCCCAGTGAAAAATATTCGATGATTTTAATCGAATTATTCTGTAACAAAATCAAAATTGAAATCGATTGATAATTTTTAAGTATGCACCGGTGCCAGTCGGACTGGGACACAGTCCGACTGGTTATGTATATTACTCAATTCATTATCAAATAAGTAGGGGTGCCCTTCGGTAGTCATTCTGAAGTACATATAGATATTCTTTATAAGTCATTATACGATATACAGGAATATCCTCTATAAGTCATTATAGCGTATATAGGGTACCCTTTGTAAGTCATTGTTACGTATGTAGAGTTCAGCGGTGCAGTAGGTATGCATTAATATTACTTAACTAAGCGTCAGTTGGTATGGTTACCATGTTAACTGGTACTGGTGCATATCTTATCTAACATGGATGCGACTAAAGTCGATTTCGAAGCGAACCCAGTCGAACCGATTTCGGTGCGGTTTAAAGTTTTTGAAAACTAAATTGGTTCGGTTCTACCCGGTTAAATTTGTTTTCGGTTCGGTTCGAAGCTTCTTTAACCGTTTTATCACATTTTTTCGTTTGGCCTGTTTAGTAGAGAACAATGATTAAACAAAAACTAAAAAGCTTATAGCATTGTTCTCATTTTTTTATAATTATAATAGTTTTTAACTAAAACTGGATAAGTAAGTTTATCTATAGTGTACAGCAATTATTAGTGTTTAAGACAAACTTCCTAATAACATTATAAGTTCCTTAAAGAAATTTGAAAATAGTACAAAATTTTTGGTTGGGATCGGTTCGACTCGCTTAAATGCTGTTTCGGTTTCGTTCGGCTCGGTTTAAAGTTTTAAAAATAAAAATCAGTTCGGCTTGATTCGGTTCGGTTTGGTTTGGAAAAATTCTTTACCGATCGCATCTCTGTTATCTAATCCCAATATCTTCACAGTAAAATATGCACCAGTACCAGTTAACATGGTAACCATATCAACTGACGCTTAGTTAAGTAATATTAATGCATACCTACTGCACCGCTGAACTCTACATACGTAACAATGTCTAACAAAGGGTACCCTATATACGCTATAATGACTTATAGAGGATATTCCTGTATATCGTATAATGACTTATAAAGAATATCTATATGTACTTCAGAATGACTACCGAAGGGCACCCCTACTTATTTGATAATGAATTGAGTAATATACATAACCAGTCAGACTGGGACCCAGTCCCCAGTTTTTAACTGGCACTGGTGCATACCTAATAATTTTGATTATCGTTGATCCTGACTTCACCATTAATTAATATTGTTACTTATTCAGTATGAAATTTTTGGATTAAAATTGATTGTTTTGCAACAAAATTTAAATTACCAATCGATTTTAAATCTTGATTTTCATGCATAATAATCAATTTTAATCCGAAAATTTCATACTGAATAAGTAACAGTATGAAGTAATGGTTAAGCCGTGATCTACGATAATCAAAATTATCAATCGATTTCAATTTTGATTTTGTTGCAGAATAATTCGATTGAAATTAGCGAAAATTTTTCACTCGGATTTCAATAAATGCAGCTTAAATGTTGTTCATCACGTCAAACAACTACATAACAAAACAAAAACGTATTTTCTGAATTAAAACTCTTTTTTAAGTCATTCCTAATTGCGAGCATAAGCATCAAAATAACGGTTTATGCAGAGTTTCGAAACTGCAAAGCGCATGTAATCATTGACATGCTGTTCACATTGAATTGTGCGGGAAGGTTCAACATTTGTTCCTCATACGACTCATGCGAAATGATCTCGATAAACAAAAAATTACTATGGCATAGTGACTATGCGATTCATGATGAAACACCAGATCATACAGTTTTGTAGACTACGCGATGATGTTCGATTTATAATAGTAGAAATATTAAGTAAATATTCGAGTTCATATAGAAATATAATGTCCTTACGGTCTAAAGTAACATTAACCAATAGATATAATCTCGACGAAGATATTCTGTGAAGTCAAACTAAGTATATATTTGAAAATAGAAGAAACAATAGGATATAGAACGAAGTACTGAATTATTTAGTATAATTGGCAACTATGCAAAATTCGTGCGAACAGTTTTATTATCATGTTCTTGTTTTTCAGCAACGTTCCACTGATAGTGTAAACACATATTTCGAAGTGTGCATCAATTTAAATCAATTTATAAAGATGGTTACTTTTCAGATTTTCTTTTCAAATTCAAATATTTCGGCAACGTTAGCATTGATTGTAGATCGGTCATCAGTCAAAGCCATGGTCAGATCTTGCATTCATTTCCGACATACTACAATAAAATTATTTTCCGAACTATATAGTATTCTCTTTCTTACGCCAAGATCATTTTGAATCGTCTAAACAATGAATTTAGGAACATTTTCTGTTTTTAATAAAGTAAATTGGATCTAACATCGATATCATAGTTAGTGGAATTTTTTTCGTCAGTTGATGTATCGATACGATAGAACAGGTTGGTACTATATTTTCGAAGGTTGAGGGATAAAATCAATAAATCAAAAGTAGAATTATCCGATGCTGAACCTTTTATAATCAGTCATCCACTCGACTCTACATCGATCAATGAAAGAATTGGTTGGACATCATCAACATCAATATTTGCCTTCATCAATGGATAATCTATACAGAATTCAAACATTAGTTAAAGTCATTGATTCGTCAGAAGTAGAACTGTCACTTTTGCGTTCTGTTACCAAGAACGAGGAATGCATAAAAATACCAGAGATAATATACAGCAATGTCAAATTATTCAAATAATACTTAAGAACGCAGTTTGAGATGCGTTCCTGTTCTTTGGGAAGAGAAACGTTGACATCCCTTCTTGATATCAATACGTAAGAAAATAGATCGTATTTTCATTCCCAAGATAAAACAACGAGCGAAGATGTATGAACTTTATAGGAAAGTTGTGGTTCCACATTAATGAATCATCAGAAAAATATATACATAACAGAAATTATTTAATTATTAATTGTTATTTACTAATTATAATATATAAAAGTCTAGGAGAAATTTGTAAAGATGCTGCTAATAAAAGAGAATAGTTGAGCTCAAATTTGTTATTAGGTTATTGCGGCGAGCAGTATCAACCAATGTTTGATTTATAAGTGACGATGAATGTATTTAAGTGTGGATATATGGTGTAGAAGTGTTGATGTGTATTAGCCTGCATCCTGATAAGAGTTCTCTTTGATTCATAGTAATTTTTATTGTATCAAGTCATGCGCATCATTGGTGAAGATGTTTTTTATGTTTTTAATCTTGAAAAGATATTATTTGGGTGAATATTGTTTAAATTCTGTATAGCCTGCTTTTCAATTATTTTGTGATTATATCACTTATTTATTGTCAGAAAGATTGAAATGGATTGTACAGGTGAATGTAATCAATGATATAAGTTATATTACCTTGTCTGACAAAATCTATGAGTCATTTTTTGACGTACATCACATCTCCATAGTAACATTACATATCAAACGACTGAGTGACGCATATGGATGACTGTATCAATTTTGATCTTCATGATACAAATTTCTATAAAGTAACATCGTGTATTCTTGCAACTATATAATACTCTAGATTGTATGGTTCTCTAACATACTCAGCAAATGGATCAATTATTCGAGACATTAGTCGGAGCAGGATTTGGATTATTGGCACGTGTGAATATTTAAACCGCAGAACATCATCATCAACACACGAAGCGATTGCCTGAGTCCAAATAGGCTAGTAATGATCAACAAACTACAAATGAACCATCTTGTGGCGCCCTAGCTACTTCATCATTTAGTCGGGTTTTTTTCTGAAGATCATTCGCCTACTGTTCTCATCACTTCGAGTTCAAAAACATTTCGGGAAAATCTGTGAACGTCTGGTAAACATTGCCTGTCACACTATATAGTCAAGTACCTTCAACTACTATGAATAGTTGTGCGGATATCAGTGACTATCTGCGCAAGGAACTCGCTAAAAACTATCCCAGCGAACATTTTCATATTGTCATAGGTCAAATTCATGCTTTCAGTTTCGAAGTATATGGTCCTGCATATCTTGCAGAAATTGAACGAGGTCGATATCGAGTGTTAATCTTCGTGACTAAACGGCATAATCACCGTAAAATGGATACACATGATGCTAATAGTACTATGCTCATCGATTGGAATCTCATCGTATAGGGAACATAGTATCAATGAATATTTACCTTTCAAATAGTATTGCTTTGTTCTTCTTATAAGAGTCAATATCAGATAAACATTCTTACTAAAATTCTTTTTGACTTTTTATATTAAACCTTAACGATCATTCACGCTATGACTTTATGTCAAGTGCAGCTTAAAGGAGACAAAATTCTTCGCAATGACATCATTTTACTTCTGTCAATTGATGCTGCTATTATAACACATAGTTTTTATCTTCATATAGATCTATTTATCATGCATATTAATAAACTGACTTGAATAAGATTACAATCAAGTTATCACAATTACCAGTTTATTCATATAGAAGTATATTACTCAACTTACGAGGGAACTTTTTCTGGTGCCCCCTCCGTCGGTTTCAATGAAACTTCGTTCATAGATACCACATAGTGCTCTACGAAGAACCCTAAAAGAGTTTGAATGTAAAATGCTACCTTCACAAGTTATGGTCACTTTTCTGATTTTTCTTCTTCTTTGTGTTGGGTCACAGTAAAAACGAAATAAAATAATTTCGAACAGAAATTTCGTGCATGAGTAGTTTTACTAAATAGCAGAATATCTTGAAATTTTCATCCACAATAAATGTGTTCTTCTAAAGTTATTCAGCTTTTCGGAAATTCTGACTTTCNTTAAATTAGGATTTTTCATTACTAATTGTCTCAACGATGCTCGATGTTGATGTTCTTCGGGCATGTTAGAATCATTCAAATTTTATCTCAACAGTTTTTTAGTCGTGTTATACACTCCCTATCTTGTTAGAATTATCGAATAAAGCATAGGTCATGAATAAACATGAATTTCGAAATATTATTTGTCCTTAAGAACACTCGACTATTGGTGATGTCAAGTTCTAATATATACCATGACTTTGGACAATCGTAGGAAAGTAGGTGTGAAATTTATGCAAACAATTGGTAACTATCATATTGGGAAAAAAAAGAAGATGAAATTTCTTTGTAAATTGATTTGGACAATATTTGTTCAAAGTCGATTATTGTCTATTGCCTATTCGAATCTTATAAAACGTGAGATCAATATTTTAGCTCCAGAAAGATTACACTAAAACGTTTTTCTTGTAACAAGAACTCTCGAACACAACAATGAGTTACCGTCGACAAGAGTCAAATAGGAAACACAATCATATTTATTAGTTTGAATAGAGAATAAGTCTACAAAGATGGTTATCTGAAATTGAAAAGTCAATCATTATCTAACTATCATCGCTAATCTCGTGAATTTTAATTTTATGTCATGGCTATTTTAGACACATCGTGTCATCATCGATCATTTTATACTATAGAACTGCTACAATGCAATACTGTTTATCTTTTAATCAGTGAAAGAAAACATACATCGGGTTACCGTTACTTGTCAGTGGCCACTAACGAAGTTATTAATGATTACCAGAACTATGGGATGTAAATGTGTGTGGTAGGGAGTACGGTATCACACTGTCAGGAAAGTTCGTGCAACCATCCTCCTACTAAAAGTGTGAAACTCATGGTTTCCCCCATCGTGTAGAGCATTCGTTTTTAGGATGGAACACCAATTTTGAGCGAATTGTTTCATTGTCTTCTGGCGAAAACAAAAAAGTTTTACGATCAGGTGTGNTTCTAAAGTTATTCAGCTTTTCGGAAATTCTGACTTTCTAATGTTTTTGAAGAAAGGACCTGTTTTTCAAAAAGTGAATAACTTTAGAAGAATACATTTATTGTGGATGAAAATTTCAGGATATTCTGCTATTTAGTAAAACTACTCATGCACGAAATTTCTGTTCGAAATTAGTTTATTTCGTTTTTACTGTGACCCAACACAAAGAAGAAGAAAAATCAGAAAAGTGACCATAACTTGTGAAGGTAGCATTTTACATTCAAACTCTTTTAGGGTTCTTCGTAGAGCACTATGTGGTATCACACTGTGCGGAAAGTTCGTGCAACCACCCTCCTACTAAAAATGTGAAACATATGGTTTCCCCCATCGTGTAGAGTGTTTATTTTTAGGATGGTACACCGATTTTGAGCTAATTTCTTCATTGTCTTCTGGTGAAAAGAAAAGAATTTTCACGACCAGGTGTGCTTATGTTTTAGTTATAATGGTGGTGGTTGCGACCGAGTACTCCTGTATCTCATTAACCAGGAGAGGTCTGTAGATAAGAAGTTTAGGTTAGGTACCAGGGCTCCGCGGGACGACCAAAAAATTGTCCCGTCCCGTCCCGCGTCCCACACTAACTTTATCTCGTCCCGTCCTGTGTTATTCTAACATATAAATGTAATTCTTTCTTTTTGTTTGATAATGTGGTTGAAACATACTACTTGATTTCTACTTTCTTATTGAATGAAATCTGTTTATTTTACTATTTATCAGTTACAAGTAGGAAACTGTGGGACCACCTTTTTATGGTGCCGGTCCCGTTAAAAAACATTTTCGGATCTCACTCCTCTTGATAAAACGGTTTTGGTCCCGATCCTTGTTCTAGTTAAAATTTTCTATAGCTGCTGATTCCAATTTTGTGAATCATGATGTGAAAGGAGAGTTGAAGTGTTTAGAGTAGAAATTTCTGACACACTCCTGCTTTTCCACATATCGTTTCCGACGTGCCCCTCCTCCTATATCACAGGTCATGACTGACTGGTTCCAGAGACGTCACAGATCTTAACAGACGCGACATGCACACTCACATGGAGATCGTAAGTGACGTTATCGATATACGATCAAAGCCGTAAGTCTATAGAATATCATTATTGTAGACGAACTTCTTCCTTAATTTAGTTGTAGAAGATTATTAAAATGGTTGTGAGCTATGTTTCGCAAGATAAATCAAAGACAACAACTTTCAAGTAATTAGTAACAGAAGTTACATTGTGTTTCACATTTAAACCCAGCAGAGATTGCAACAACAATTTTCTTAAACGCAAGGGATTTTTTGCAAGATTAAGCGTAAATTTTCAAATCTTTCCCATAAAAGGAAACATCGGGGCCATCTGGATAAGTTATTGGTATCGATCCCATAAAAATCAAAATCTTTGGTCCCAACCCAGGTCTCAGTGGACCACTTTGCAGTTCCCTAGTTACAAGATAACATATGCATGAAAAACTCTCTATCACGATGATATTTGAATGGCAAACTTGTTTCACAATAATATTTACATCAAAAGTCCTTATTAGAAGAAAACAATGAAAATTACAGGGTAATTCCATGAGAATCCTACCACCGTTACAGTGACTTTTCGTAAATCATTCTGGA